>JBAKBP010021292.1:0-40939 GCA_037953745.1 Lithodes maja
GGGCTTGGAGAGGAGGGGAAGAAGGAAAGGGAGGAGGGGATTGGAGGATGAGGGAAGAAGACGAGGAGGGGGAGGGAGGAAGGGCTTGGAGAAGAGAAAGGGATTGGGAGGAGAAGGGCTTGAAGGGGAAGGGAGAAGAAATGGAGAGGAGGAGAAGGACGTGGAGAGGTGAAGTGGGTGCTTTAGAGTAGATGGGGAATGTAGGGAGGGAAGAGGAGAGGAGGGCGAGGGGACGATGAACAAGAGGAGAGAGTAAAGATGAGCAGGATGGAAAGGAGAGCGAGAGAGAGAGGTTATCAGACATTTTACAGTACAGTAGAGCTCTTGAAAGGCTCCAGTCTCTATTTTTAAGATGTATGTAAATAATGTTGATCCATTTTAGGACTATATAACTGTTTCGAGAGAGAGAGAACAAACATACGCCAAGGTGAAACAGTTATTTAATACAAATAATAAAAAACAAAATAATTTAGTAAGATTATCATGTTTAAATCTTATCTATTATGTTTCTTACTGAATCATTATCGTAACAATTATCACCGTATCATTTACTGCTCCCCCCCCCCCCCTTGTTACTACCCCCCACCAAACACCCGTACTTCATCACTCCCCCCCCCCCCTCATTACTGCCCTCACCTACCTGTACTCCACCACTCCCACCATAACTTCCATCTCTACTACCACCATCCCTCCCATACTCCACCCTTCCCACCATAACCTCCCTCTCTACTACCCTCATCCCTTCCATAATCCACCATGAACTCCCTCCCTATACTACCCCATCCACCCCATACTCCACCACTCTCACCATAACCACCTCCCTCTCCAATACCCTCATCCCTCCCATACTCCACCACTTCCCCATGACCTCCCTCCCTATGCCACCCCATACTCCACCACTCTCACCATAACCACTCCCTCCCTCTCCACTACTCCCACCATAACCACCCTCCCTATCACAACCCCATCCCTTCTTCTTACCAGTTCTCCCCCACCTCCGCCTCTGTCACCCAGTACCTCTACACCAAGGGACTGGAGTTCCCGAAAAGGGGCTCCAGTTATGACGCTATTCTTGACTTACAGTGTGCTGGCCTAATAATCCAGAAGGTTGATAGCCTCTGAAGTCCTATTTTAACTAACTAACTAAAGTGAGGGAGAGAGGGACTAGAGTTCCCAAAAAGGGGCTCCAGTCCTGGACGCTATTCTTGACATACAGTGTACTGGCTTAATAATCCAGAAGGGTTGATAGCCTGAAGTCCTATTTTCTACACCAGGTACAGTATCGGTCATTAGTGGTGGTCCACATATCTTCGATGCTGCTTGGGGTTGTAAGTAAACACCTTGTCGATTCTTTACCTCATGTTTGTGTCGGGTCAGGTCAGGTCAGGTGAAGGTATTGCGGGATAAGCCTATACAACGGCACCTCGTAGCTACTTTCTATTTTTCCTATTTTTTTCTGAAGAGTGTAGAGAGGGGAGAAGGGGTGTTGGAGAGAGAGGACGTTGTTGGAGTAGCTTTTTTATGCGTGTTATTAGTATGCATGTGTTTCGGAGGTAAATTGTTAGAGCTTCAGAATGTATCAGGGTTGGGGACCACGACTATAGGTACAGTGCGTTAATAAGTCATGTCTCAGGTGTCATTACGTTTGGCTCGCTCTGTGCTGTATTAATGTCTTTTAGATGTTGAATAGGGTGGGTCAGTGTAGGAACATGCTTGTATATCTCATTCAAAACAAATAACTCAAGTTTAAGACATTGCTGATACTAATTATTGATCGAAATATACTTGGTGCTGAGACATCACTTATTTGACCGACTGTACTAGTTACCTTTACCTCTCCTCCGTTTATCTGCAGGTATATACAATTCATATAAAATGTCTCTGGAACAGTTTGTTGGATTGGAATCTTCTTTATTCCACTGTTATTATATGTACTTTGACATGTAATTTATATGAATCTATGGTAGGTTTACCATTATAATAGGTATATATTGCACTACCGGTATGTGTAATGTATAAAGCTTTCATACCCTAGTATTATTTCAGGTTCGTAGCACACTCTACGGCAATAGTCAGTTCATATTTAAGTTTTTGTTGTTTGAGGCTTCTTTAATACATCCGTGAAGTTGATATATTCTTCTTCTTGCCCTGTCAATATTCCTAATATACCAGAGGCACATACTTGTTGTCGTGTTATGTTTTGGTTTAATGGATACTTTTTTTTTTTTTTTTTGCGAATCCAAAATAGTAGACTTAAACTTACCCCACAGCTCATTTACTCAGTTAATATTACCAAGTTGTAAATGCATGTTATATATCGATTCATTAAGTTAAATTAGCCTTTTAAAAGTCTGGAATCTTTCTTCCTGTATTCACCATTGAATATTTGCATAATAGCTTATTTTTATTTTGTTATTATTTTGTGATTGAGCGTTGACAGATGTACACATACATCCAAGTTTTATATTAGATCTTTTTGGGTGATGATTCCGAGATCTATAGGTAGCGCCAACGAATCTTGATCACTGACGTCTCTGTAACTTCAAAGGGTCTAGAGCAAACTGCTCAATAGGTGGCGTTCTGAGAGTGAGGGTCTGAGGGTGAGACGGTGAAGCACTTGAGCGAAGCAACCGGCCGCTTCAGAGATGGAGCTGCTTCGAGCCATGATGGTTGCTTCACATGTCTCACTCCCCAGACTGGAACAAGACCTCACGGGCTTCACCGTGTTGAGCGGTGGAATGTACAGGCTCTCAGCCTATGCCCGAGAGGGAGTAGTTGGAATATAGAAAAAAAAAATGGCTGTAAATATCCACATCTATTTCCTGGTGGACTCTTCCCAAATAATAGAAACGTCAGCCCGATCGCTTTCAAGTTATAAGAAATTAAAGGATCAAGATTATTGTCAAGTTCGCTGGCGCTACCTAAAGTATACAGTATGTCTGTCTCGCGTCGGCTAGTTTGCGAGATGTGTATACACAAATTATCCTGGATAAAGTTTATCATTTGGGGTGACAGCATTATACCCGGTCAATATGAGGGAGGTTATAGTCGGCAAATACAACAGTTTCAACAGCATTTTGGGTTTTCTCTAGTATTATTAGACATTTGTATCTTCGGTACCAGTTTTTCTCGATGGTCGGTATGCTGTAATAATTGTCATAATCATGTTGTATTGTGTTTATTTTGACATTACTTTCAGGGAGAGTTATCTCAATTGGGTTAAACTTTGTCGCTACATACATTACAACCCCCCCCCCCCCCCATCCCTCTCTCTCTCTCTCTCTCTCTCTCTCTCTCTCTCTCTCTCTCTCTCTCTCTCTCTCTCTCTGTGAATGTTCATGAACTAAATCTATATGTTTAAGGTCTAGATGGGTTTCTGTTATACAGATTACGTCAGCTTTCTCGTTTAATAATAGACATTTAAGTTTGTCTAATTTCTTTATTTTTCCCTTGACGGTTCATATTGGTTAGGATTCGTGACTTCAAATCCAAAGGGGTTATTTATTGCATTTAAGGGGTTACTACTCGCTTTTTCTGGACTCCCTTCTTCCTCATGTAGGCCTATAGCATAATAGTTTGAGGTTTTAAGAAGTTGGTTCCGTTAGTTTTATCGATTTTGAGACCTTTCGCCTCATTTATCTGTCAATATTAAATCTTTTCACTGTAAAGTTGCCCTCTATGGGAAGAATGATTGAAAAAAGTAGTGGAAAAAAAAAAAATCTCCATAGTGAGAATTGGGAAAATAAGTATATATATATATATACTGTACAAAACATACTCAATAGCTGGTTGTGGGATACAATATGAATTGAGGGTAAACTGAAATAGCAGAAAGATGGGGGGGGGGGGGGGGCTATTTAAGGTTGCCATGGGTTACAAACTGGATTGATGAAGGGCTCTTACCCCCGTGACTTAATTAGGGACATAAGAACATAAGAACATAAGAAAATGGGAGTCTGCAGAAAGCCTATTGGCCCAAGCAAGGCAGATCCCTGTCCCACACAACCCCAATTACAAAGCCCAATTATAGGCTCAACACTCTAATACCCTGAGGATCATCTTACCAAAACGGTTAGAGATTAACGCAGGATTACGGGGGTCTGCAGAGCGCTGATTGGCCCAACCCTGCTGATCCCCCTTCACACCCAACCCTTCTCGTCCATATGCTTATCCAATTTTATCTTAAAGCTCCCTATCGTTTTTAATCCCACTATAGCACCTGGTAGTCCATTCCACCCATCTACAACTCTGTTACCAAACCAATATTTGCCTATATCTTTTCTGAAACGAAATTTATCTAATTTGAAACCATTGGTACGAGTTCTTTCGCTATCACTGAGCTGGGACGATATGGGATACACTATTATTACTAACCTTATTGAGATGGTAACTCCCTATAGAGGGAAATTTTCCAAAATGTTACAGTACTTAAAAATAAAACTTCCTATAGAGGGACCTCTACCATATCTTAGTGTTCTTTATAGACTCTCCTTATAGAGGGTATTTTTCAATTGTATTACGCTTTTCATTGTAAATTCTTTACTCTCACCTGAACTTCACAGCCCTCCCCTGTTCCCACTAAGGAGTAATTAATGGGGCACTTAACCATCGGGAAGGCCTCGCTATAAATTACTCCTGAACTAGAATTAATTCATATTTGTTTCACCAACAAACTTTACTTCTAAATTCAATTATTGAAATCAACGAATACATGTGGTTCTCCAAGGACTTAAGTTTGAACCTAGGATACTCACACCGAAATTCCGCGCACTTATGCATTAAGCTATCAAGACGGTTAACAAATTATGCACAAGCCTTCGATTTATTATGAAGTTTCGAATCCTGCATATTAATCTGAGCAAGTACATACATTGCGTGATTTAGCATGTCACTTAAGTATTTCTTCTGATAAATAAGTGCCATTTCTGCTGAATATGGTCATGTTCCCTTCGAAATCCAACCAATTGTCCATAAAAAGTCCATTCTTAGTTTTGCACATGAACTTGACTGGTTTTTTAACTTCCAAGGCTCTGCTTTGCCCGTACGAACACTTTCATTCTCGGTACGATGCCATTTACTACGCATTTATTCACTTTGCTTATCATTGATTTGATTAATCTTTTGATTTATTTTCTACCTGGGAGAGAAGTGTCCTCACCAGGATTCGAACCCACTCACCCTAGGTATTTGGGAGAGTTCGGCACCGCCATGAGCGGATATAAGGGAAACAACAACTTCCTCCCCCCCCCCCCCACCCCCACCCCAAGGTTGAAAGAGTGAGAGCCTAAATCAAGGTACGCTAGAGGTAATTTAGGTGTGCTGGAAAGAGGTGTGGTGTGCTTGCTAACTGTCGTGAAATGAAGAGGAGGTGGGGTTGGGTGGGTTTTCTCGAGATCACTCTTACCACCACTATCACCTTCTTCGATAACATGGTATCTGTTTGGGGTCGAGGTAGCTGGTGTAATTTTTGCTTTTTTCATAGTTTCTGTTTCTCCATTGGCTTACTACCTGACAGCTATAATTTGATGGGTTGTCATTAGATATACCTTTAGTAGCGTCGATTTGCTCCTTTATCAAGATTTCTATCTTGTCTTGGAGTGATAAATTTTCGTGACTCAGATGGTCAACCTTTACTTTATAAGCCTCCAGAGAGAGAGAGAGAGAGAGAGCAGCGATGAAATGAGATGACAAAACAAAAGGGACTGGACGATTCTTGGATATTAGGTAGCCAATACATTCAGAGAGAGAGAAACAATATATTATATAATAGAGAGTGTGCGTGTCTGTGTGTGTGTGTACGGATCACACAAAGGTGGCACAAGATTGACAGGAAACATGTAATGCGTACAGGAGATGTCGTCCGATCCAATGAACCCTGGAGAATAAAAGACGAGGAGGGAGACAGGTGAGAATGGCATAAAGAGGGTACGTTAACAAAGGGACGATAGGAAGGGACAATGAATAATACCGAGTTATACCAGTGTTAGAGATACATAAGCTGTGTAAGAGATAATATACGAATATATATATATATATATATATATATATATATATATATATATATATATATATACAGAGAGAGAGAGAGAGAGAGAGAGCGAGAAATTCTGTATAGTGAGAGAAAATAACATATATATATAATAATGACAGATGTGACGAGAACAAAATAATTTGTCTAATGCCAAATCATTATATGATGCCAACATTAGGTTAAAAAATTGTATTTAGTTGAAGTATCTTCCTATCCGATCATTAAAACGTAAATTGAATGTGGACAGTATCTTAACTCTAAATATATATAGGCATATAGCCGGGTACTCAACTAATTCGGTTGGAGTTCCAATAACACTTATTTCTTGGTAGCAAGGGTCCGGTCAAATACCTCAACATCCTCCCCCCTCCCCCTCCTAAATTACAACAGTTGTTAACCCTTTCAGTAGTGTATACATTAGCACTTTTACTCCAATAATATTGGCGCCATATAGTGTACGGTCTCCACTGATGACGTAGAAAGGTGAAGTAGGCTTCGTGTGGTAACCTATGATTTACCACAGCGTTGATCTGCCAATGTCTGCCCTTTAGTGCCTGTGGTTGGTGTTATGGTATATACATGGTTTTACACATGGATATTGATCGTAGGCATGTGCTGTACTATAACTTTCTTGGAGGTGTAATGGTTAGAGTGTTTAAAATATGTTTGTGGTAATCCAGGTTTGAATCCCGGTGGATCACAGGCTTGTATTACATTAATTGGGAGGTGTTTGGTATTGGACTGAAATTAATAAGATCGATAAGTATGGCAAAACAAATAAATAGAGATTTTAAGACGTTCGGCCCATTAGGTTGGCGATTTTTAGACCTTTCGCCGCATTTCAATGTCAAGACTTCTCGTGCCATTTAGGTGGAACTTTTCTCTTGGGGAGCGATAGCGATCCTGTAATTTCGGCCGGGACATTTTTCTACTGAAAAATGTACAGATTTATCTCGAAGGGGATCTTGGGGGTGATTTGTTTAGCCTGATAGAGTTCTAGGGAGTGTGACGCATGTCGAGTATGAGCATGCTGTACAGAACGCCCAGTCAGGCCCCACTCTCGCTAGGATCGTCAGGGCAGGAACTTTGGCTGTAGTCTGTGTAGAGTTTCCTAACTTAGTTTATGTGAGCCGTTGTACTATAAGTATTATAAATATGTATTTTGTTTTCATCTGAGTCAACGAGTTCTATTTTATATCATTAGTTATAAGTATTGTGTGTGGGACTTATATGTAATGATGAGAGGAGAGAGAGAGAGATATTACGTAACGGGGAACAGTGAGTGCGCCACGCTGCAGGTAGGCCTAATTCCCTCCTCCCTCCTCCTTCTAAGCGCGTGGGAAATCCTTTGTCGATCCCAGATTGAGAGAGAATATTACGTAATGATTGCTAGTGGGCGGTCCTTAGTAGTTGGCGATATGCTCACTAGAGGGCCGAGTATAAAAAGGGAAGTCTAGCCGCATTTTCCTTAGAACTCATCAGGCAGAGCGACTTCTCATATCCCTTGCAACTATCCATATTCTTCCGACTGATGTGAACTTTCTCTACTCTCTGAACAGCCTATCTTCTTCCCTTCTCGACCCTTTATAACCTCAATGACCCCTTTGGTGCAGATTTAGTCAGCCAAAGTATTATCGCTTGAGTTCTCACGAGATAAGTGCCTGTTAGGTAGCCTATTTTTGGAAGGGTTAACTAGAATAGGATTGATTGATGTTTGTTGCACTCGTATATGCATTTCCCTGTGTGCGATTATTCATGTTCCTGTTTTCTGCTGGCTTAGGCAATGCTAGACTGGGATAGGGTTTCTGAGTTGTGATTTCCTATGAGTACTAGGTTGCGGTTGAACCAGTACAATTGCAACGGAGACGTGGAACGCCTAGGTGGTCTTTCTGACTGTGTACCGTGGGAGTTTAGCACTGTGTTGCGAGTGAGGGCTTTTGCCTATGCCACCCAACACTGTGCTATCTCATTTGCTTGACTTTGAGAGGATCGCCAGGAGAGAACCAGATACTAGTGATCTGGATCTCTCAAGAGAGCATCCCGTCAATTAACGTAATTTGGCCGCACAGCCTTAAGGACCTCGCTAGGCTACGAGCCGCTTGCTCAGCCATTGTTTCCTAACCTTAGATATCCCAGCTAGACTTTGCTCGACCAGCAGATACAGCATAGTATTGAAGCTTCTCCTTATGTATGTTATTGTGTATGCACTATTGATTTCATGTGTGGCACGCCTAGCTACTTTAGAGATTAGTGGCCCCCGAGCACAATCCTAGTAGGCTATTGCCAGTGCATTGTCGGAGTACTTCTTTTATATGTTTGCCATTTACTACTGTCTATTCTTATAATTCTTCTTATGTCAATTTAAAGCCTTTAATTACCAGTGAGTTATTCATTAAATTGCTGTTCAAAATCCGATACTTACTTCTTATGAGTATTCGAGAAGCATCTAACTTATCAGAAGATTCCTTGCTTGATGCTCGAGGACTATTGTTTAACGTAACGTAATAGTGCCGATCCGAAGTAGAGGGTGGAGGACTTCTTAAGTTCTTAGTTCAAGGGTGGATTACTTCGGCTTCGGCCAACACTATTCTTTAGTGTTGTAGTACTTTCTTCTTTGTTTGATTGTTGACCAGACTAGATAACTCCCGTCTAGTTATTAGTCTGTTGTGTGAAACGCTAGTACCGAGTTCTTGTATACCCCGTTATAGCAGATAGAACTCTGGAGTGTAGTGGCGTTTTTTGTTCGGCTGGCAGTACTCTGGGGTTGGGATCGTGTGTTTCCGTTGTGGCAGCGAGCCATACTCGAGTCCTGTGTAAGAGCCCTAGTGTACCCGAGTGCCCGGTCGTAACAAATGGCGACCTTGCTTAGGATTTTGTGAACAGTATAATTTTTTGCAGAGTTGTACAACATTTGTTTGTTCGTACTTTAGCGTGCATATTGAAGAATATTTTTTTTTGTAAGGCAATTAGGAGAGCATTTAAGAGACTCCAGTTAATTTAGTAATTAGTGCTTACATAAGGGAGTTTAACACTTTTGTCTCGAGAATTTTTTGTGAACTTCAGTATGTCGTGCCCTAGTATTGACGAGGAGCGAGAGATGCCAGTTGAAGAGGTGCCGTTAGTAATCAGTGAGGAGGATGCTAGAGTTTTTGTGAGTAAGCGGTACCACGTGACGGAGGAGAGGTTGACTGGGGTGAATATTTATGGCTTGCACCTGATAGCCAAGGTTTTGGGTCTATCCAATGTAGGAGGGATGTCCAAGGGGGAGCTGATTTCCTGGGTGTTGCGTGGGCGACATGGGGTTTCGGAGGAGAGGGCGTTTGGGGGGGTTCCTCCCCAGATCCCCTCTCACTCGACTCCCACAGTGCCGTCCACTCAAGTACCGGAGGTTAGCACCCTCCCACAGAGGGATGAGAATTGGAAGATTGGAGTGCCCTCGGGCGGTGCGTATGGTGGTTCCCCAGTTCTTGCCCCCCCTCCTTCAGTAGTGGCAGCTCCCTCTTCCTGCCTGTCTCCAGATATGATATTTAAACTTGAGAATGAATCTAGGAAGCAGGAGAATGAGGCTAGGAAGCAGGAGAATGAGGCTAGGAAGCAGGAGATTGAGGCTGAGACCAGGAGGCATGAGGCTGAGGTTAGGAGGCACGAGGCTGAGCTTAGGTACGACTCAGAGAAATATTGTGCTCAAATAGATTTAGATAAGACTCGTGCAGAGTCGACAGGGATTCGGATGGGCCGTGAGGGCCAAGTAAGAGAACAGTCCTTGTCCCACTTAGTCAAGTTGGTGCCGGCATTTAGTGAAACTGAAGTCACAGAATTTTTTAATAGTTTTGAGAAGAAGTGTAGGGAGCATAATTGGCCTGAAGAGAAGTGGGCAGCTCTGGTCTCCTCAAGACTTACGGGTAAGGGTCTGAAGGCTTATGATGCACTGCCTTTAGAGTCTTGCATTGACTACCCAGAATTGAAGAGAGCTGTCCTACGGGCATACGAGTTGCAACCAGAAACATATCGATTGAAGTTTCGGGGTGTTACAAAGACTAGGGAGGCGACCTTTCTTGAACATGCCCGGGACTTAAAAGATGCACTTACAAACTGGACACGTTCTGAGAAAGCTGAGACGGCCGAACAGTTGACTGAGCTGTTTCTGCTCGAGCAGTTTTATAAGTGTACAGGTGCAGAAATGACTTTAACAATTAAAGAAAAGAACCCAAAAACTCTACAGGAGGCAGCTGAGATGGCTGACCTCCGGCTATCACTAATTCGTGGGTGCGGGTCTGCCCAGCGTAGTGAGGCAGGTAACAAGGGGCGTGACGCCCCACCCCCCCGAGTTAGTGATATACCTTATGCAAACAAGTACAAGAGCTATGATACCAAGACTGACCACAAGACTAGCACCGTCCCATTTAAGAAGGGGCCGGGCCCTTCCCAGTACCAAGGGAAGCCCAGAGGGGAGTTGGAGTGTTATCATTGTCATGAAAAGGGGCACTTTGCAAGAGTCTGTCCTAGCAAACCACCTACAGCAGCTGTGTCTTTGGCCTGCAACATTGGTGTGTCTCCGAAGTTTTCTGAGTTTGCCCGGGGCAGTTAGTCAGAGGCTGAGGCACAGCCAATGCAGAAGCACCTGGGAGGCTCGAACCCTGCTCAGGATGTTTTTTGCGACCATAGAGGACGGGGTTGCGTGATGTGGGCGGGGCGCAAGCATGGAGTAGAGGTCTTGCGTGATACAGGTGCTTCCCAGACTCTGATGAATAACTTGACTGACTACCCTATAAATGCGGCTCGGGTGGTAGTGGTGCAGGGTATTAATGCAACTCGGTCATACCCGCTGGTGCGGTTGGAGTTGGAGGTGGATGGTGTGACACGTGAATTGGATGTCGGGATTGTGGAGAAACTGCCAGTGGAGGGCGTCGACCTTCTTCTCGGCAACGACTTTGCAATGCCCGCTTCTGAGGTTCTACCCTTAGTCGTTGCCGAGAGGACGGCCGACGTGAGTAGGGAAGAGCAAGAGTGTGTCGAGCGGTGCCAGGCAGAACCCATGGCGTGTGCTGTCACCCGAGCTCGGGCAGCTAAAGTGTCACAGCCTAGTCCTCCGTCTTCAGACCAGCAGAGGAACGATCAACAGGAGGAGGCTAAAGCTGGAGTTGGTTTTAAGAGTTTTGACTCGGCGGCTCTCCTGGGTGATTCAGTATTGGCACCTATGTTAGAGTCTGGAGAGGTCCCAGGACCTGTCACAGCTAGTGAGGAGGTAGGGCCGGAAGAGACTCCGGGGCAGCAACGTTGCACACGGAGAGAAAAAAGGGTTGCTCAGTTTGATATTGGGGAAGGACTTGGGTTGCTTCGGAAGCATCTAGACAGGTTGGTTCCCTCAGATATTTGTAAACTGCAGTTGGAGGATCCGGAAGTTCAGAAGTGTGGTAATGGTGCTGTCGAGATTAAACACGAGGACGGGGAAGCATGTCATGTGAACCTGTTGGAGGAGTTCGTGAGGCAACCACCTGAGCAGCCTACTGTCCCTGCGTTGGTCTGCCGCGGCCAAGGTGGAGAAGGAGAGGGGGGTAGTAGGGCACAGGTGGAGGAGAGAAGGGATTGTCATGTCTCGGCGGAACAGTGGGCGGGGGACACGAGTCTGGTGGCTGTGGAAGCGCTAGAGCACCTGCCTGAGCAGCAGTGTGCAGCACTCCAGCACCAGCTCGGTTCATACCCCACTGGTCGTGCCGAGCCCCTGAGTCTCACAACTCGGACGGTGCGAGATGTTCCGCGGGCAGGTCACGTGAATGTTAAAAGACCGTTAGACTCGTTGTTTCGGTGGTTCAAGGTGGGCGACGAGGCTTTGGCATGGTTGCCAGGTCAGGGTCGACCCATGGCTGCCAAGGGTGGTGGTCAAAAGGAGGACATTGAGCAGATTGGTAAGGTCGGCTGTGGTATCGCAGTGCCCGGTCGTCGCATAGCCTCCCAATGCTGCTCTAGTCTAATGCAACAGCCCTACCATAGACCGACTGTATCTGGCCATGTCGCTGAAAGCGGTGATGCTGCGCAGGCAGATGTTGTCACAAGGAATGCGGGGGTGCGCATGTACGGTATCGGCGGGGAAGCCTTAGCAATAATGAACTGTGGGAGTGACTGCACAGGTGGTACTGATTGTCCCTCTCATGACCTGGCTGTTCTAGGGACGAAGGTGGAGAAGGAGGGAGACTACAGGTTAGAAGCTGCGGTCTCGGCTGGGTTGTGGGAGGGCACTAGGCATGTTGTTCGTGGAGACAGTGCAAGGCAGTTGTTTACTAGGCTATGGCAGTACTTTCGCATGTTTGTTGCTTCTCCAGGCCTGATGTACGGGGTAGAATCCGACATGCAGGCTGGAGATAGTGCAAGGCTCAGTTTAATTCCCTACCGTATAAATCCTGCTCGACAGCCTGTGGTGCAAGCAGAGCTGGATTACGTGTGGACGAAGGGTCTGAGGGATAAGGAATGTCGTGAGTGGTCGTTGCTTGTAACTTTGTCCGAGCGTGCTAAAGAGGTATGTGGTTTTGTTGTGGACGGGAGTACCTACCAGTGCAATGTTATGCCTGACGGACTTAAGAATGCACTAGCAACGTTTCAGAACCTGATGAATGAAAGTGAAAAGGACGATGATGCGCTGGGGCATTTCGAGGTCTATGTTCCAGCCTATGGTCCGGTCGTTGTAGTTTACCCAGATCATCACCCTCTCAAGATCTTGGACCAGTTTCACAATCGGAATATGAGGCTGACCAGGTGGTCACTAAGGTTATTGGTATATAACCTGGACATACGCCATATTGCCGGTTGTGACAACGTGGTTGCAGATGGTCGTTCAAGGGTATATGATCCTGGGTAGATTGACACACGGGTAGCCTCCTGCTTTAGTTTGAATAGTATTTTGCGCTTGGTGCTTGTTGGCTCGCGGTTGTAGCCCAGCGTATTGGGTCGTAAAGCAGGATTGTTGAGCGTTTGGTATAGAAGAAAATAGGCTGCCCTTATAGTGCAGCCGGAAAAAAACATATTAAAATAAAAAAATCATATAAAAACTCTTTCTTTTTGATGAAGATAATTGTATAAGTTTGTCATAGCCTATAAAGTTTGAGTAGTCCACGAACTATCAAACGGCTGAGCTGCTGTAAGCTCGCTCTGGGAGCATGATATTGTGTCTTTTACTATTGTTGGGAGGAGTTATGAAATGTGATTTTTTTTTTATAAGATGTGTTTTAGTGATAAACTCAGCGTTGTTTTAGTGCCATGCGGTCGCTGGGTGTGAGGGGTTTGATGGGGTTCTGTATATCAGATTTTAGCTCAGGGTTGAGCAAGTAAAATCTTGGGGGAGGTGTGACGCATGTCGAGTATGAGCATGCTGTACAGAACGCCCAGTCAGGCCCCACTCTCGCTAGGATCGTCAGGGCAGGAACTTTGGCTGTAGTCTGTGTAGAGTTTCCTAACTTAGTTTATGTGAGCCGTTGTACTATAAGTATTATAAATATGTATTTTGTTTTCATCTGAGTCAACGAGTTCTATTTTATATCATTAGTTATAAGTATTGTGTGTGGGACTTATATGTAATGATGAGAGGAGAGAGAGAGAGATATTACGTAACGGGGAACAGTGAGTGCGCCACGCTGCAGGTAGGCCTAATTCCCTCCTCCCTCCTCCTTCTAAGCGCGTGGGAAATCCTTTGTCGATCCCAGATTGAGAGAGAATATTACGTAATGATTGCTAGTGGGCGGTCCTTAGTAGTTGGCGATATGCTCACTAGAGGGCCGAGTATAAAAAGGGAAGTCTAGCCGCATTTTCCTTAGAACTCATCAGGCAGAGCGACTTCTCATATCCCTTGCAACTATCCATATTCTTCCGACTGATGTGAACTTTCTCTACTCTCTGAACAGCCTATCTTCTTCCCTTCTCGACCCTTTATAACCTCAATGACCCCTTTGGTGCAGATTTAGTCAGCCAAAGTATTATCGCTTGAGTTCTCACGAGATAAGTGCCTGTTAGGTAGCCTATTTTTGGAAGGGTTAACTAGAATAGGATTGATTGATGTTTGTTGCACTCGTATATGCATTTCCCTGTGTGCGATTATTCATGTTCCTGTTTTCTGCTGGCTTAGGCAATGCTAGACTGGGATAGGGTTTCTGAGTTGTGATTTCCTATGAGTACTAGGTTGCGGTTGAACCAGTACAATTGCAACGGAGACGTGGAACGCCTAGGTGGTCTTTCTGACTGTGTACCGTGGGAGTTTAGCACTGTGTTGCGAGTGAGGGCTTTTGCCTATGCCACCCAACACTGTGCTATCTCATTTGCTTGACTTTGAGAGGATCGCCAGGAGAGAACCAGATACTAGTGATCTGGATCTCTCAAGAGAGCATCCCGTCAATTAACGTAATTTGGCCGCACAGCCTTAAGGACCTCGCTAGGCTACGAGCCGCTTGCTCAGCCATTGTTTCCTAACCTTAGATATCCCAGCTAGACTTTGCTCGACCAGCAGATACAGCATAGTATTGAAGCTTCTCCTTATGTATGTTATTGTGTATGCACTATTGATTTCATGTGTGGCACGCCTAGCTACTTTAGAGATTAGTGGCCCCCGAGCACAATCCTAGTAGGCTATTGCCAGTGCATTGTCGGAGTACTTCTTTTATATGTTTGCCATTTACTACTGTCTATTCTTATAATTCTTCTTATGTCAATTTAAAGCCTTTAATTACCAGTGAGTTATTCATTAAATTGCTGTTCAAAATCCGATACTTACTTCTTATGAGTATTCGAGAAGCATCTAACTTATCAGAAGATTCCTTGCTTGATGCTCGAGGACTATTGTTTAACGTAACGTAATAGTGCCGATCCGAAGTAGAGGGTGGAGGACTTCTTAAGTTCTTAGTTCAAGGGTGGATTACTTCGGCTTCGGCCAACACTATTCTTTAGTGTTGTAGTACTTTCTTCTTTGTTTGATTGTTGACCAGACTAGATAACTCCCGTCTAGTTATTAGTCTGTTGTGTGAAACGCTAGTACCGAGTTCTTGTATACCCCGTTATAGCAGATAGAACTCTGGAGTGTAGTGGCGTTTTTTGTTCGGCTGGCAGTACTCTGGGGTTGGGATCGTGTGTTTCCGTTGTGGCAGCGAGCCATACTCGAGTCCTGTGTAAGAGCCCTAGTGTACCCGAGTGCCCGGTCGTAACAGGAGCAAACTATAATGGGAACTTTAGGTCCGCTCACTGCAACTTCATGTACTTCTGTATTCCCTCACACTCAAATCTGTCCCAAAGCACCATTGCCCGGTTTGCCATTCCTACGTAAGAGTCTAAGAGTCGCTAACAGATATCCTCTATTATGCTGCGATATGTAAAGTTAAGTCCTTTGTTACGACCACCGGGGCTACGAATAAAACAAGGGCACTTAATGATTGGACTAGTAATAGGGCACTATGCAACAACGGTACGCTAGATCCAAACCCTCGAACTTATATGCCGGCGAACAAAAACACCTATACCCTCCAGAGTTAATCTGCGATAACGGGGTATCCTTAACTGGGCATAAATTTACTCTACTTCAGGCTAACCCACACTGGTATAGCCTGATAACAAACAAGATGCAAGTTACGTTAAAATGCATAAAAGGGAAGCTATGGAAAGATCAATTAAATCACTGCAAGATTTAATACAATAAAAAGATGCTTCAATACAGTTACTCTAAACAACAATACACTCTTCACTCCTATCTGAAAGAAAGTGAAGTATAGTCCTACAGCATAGACCTGGAAACTTCTGAAGAAAGTCTGATGCTCATAAGATGCTCGTATCTTAAACTATATAAAGGCAGGAGGCAGGACACCACACGTGTAGACTGAATACACTAAAAGATAGGACATATAATGTTAACTGACACGAGAATACTATAAATGCGCAACGGTAGTAATGCTCGACACTATAAAGAAGTACTTCCTCATCAACGAAACAGTCTGCTATGGTTGTGCGGCTCAGCAACAACCTAGACTAATAAATGCTGTGAATAATAATGCATACATATCAAAGAGCTTATATTAAATACTAACAAGTGTCTACTCAATTAATTATGTCTAGCTGGGAAACTCTAGGTAAGGAACTGTGGTTGAGCAAGACTGGCTCGTAGCCTAGCGATGTCCTTAAGACTGCATCCTTTAAGTTACGTTAATTGACTGGGGTGCTCTCTTGATAGATCCAGATCACAAGTATCTGGTTCTATCCTGGCGACCCTCAAAAGACAAGCAAAGGGGCAGCAAAGTGTGGAACTGGAACAGGCCAAAGCCCTCGGTCAACACAATGCTACACTCACAAAAGACGCAGCCGAAAAGACAACCTAGGCTACCACAGGACCGGTCGAAGTCGTGTAGGTATAAACAAACCATACACACATCGGAGACAACGACTACAGTAACCTTATCCCAGTCTAGCATTAAATAAAAGAGCAGAAACACTAAATCAATAATGGAGACACACACAGAGTTCTTAACCTCTACTATCTAAGAACCCTCAAACCTATTCTAAGTACATGTAAATATCTCAGAGGACGGCGCATGCAATACAATGGGCCGGCTATGGAAACCGTATGCAGAACCCAAGGGGATAAGTAATTGAATAAAGGTGAGGAGCAAAAGAGGAAGGTCAGAGAGAGAGACAGTGGTAAAGGGGGTGATCGGGAGAGAGTATGCAAAGGGATGTTAGAAGCATGCACGCCAAGCCTGTCCTGAGGAAGGCAGCTCCCGGGAACCCTCATGGAGGAGGCTAGTTACACAGGAGCCCACAAAGGCGCGATGGTCGGCAGGTCACAAGGTCACAAGGCAGCAGGCCCCTAGGCCGCGCCAGGAGCCATCAGCCAATCAAAGGCGAGGGAAAGCCCGCACGAGCGGGAAAACTCCTCCGAGCGAGGTAGCACATACATACACACGCACACATTACCACCAAGCTCCCTACATCGTTCTCTCTCCTTAACTCTACACAATGCATCTTATATTCTATTAATGATATAAAATACTTCCCGTTGTCACAGACAAAAATAAAGGCCACCATTGGACTGTCCGTGACAATGCGAGTACTATGAAAGAAAGAACAACATTCTCTGATAACTGTAGCCCATTTCGATGTCCCTGGCGGACGCTAGTGGCTAACGAGAGGCGATTCTGCCAACGCTGCTAGGCGTCACACCTTCTGTACCAGCGACGTCTTTTACATTTTATACTAGCTATATTTAGACTATTTTGTGCAGTTTAAGAAGGATCTCTGGGTAGGAAAAGGGTTAAGTAAGGTAGATCAAAGCTTTGTTAATGGCTGGAGACCCTTTTTACGCTGAATACAATCGTCTAATCGTAGCCAGAATAAAGTTAATAGGACGGCACCGGTACTGGAAAGGTTAACTTCGATGCCAACTAAGCCGTTATAGAGAAGCCGACATTCGAACCTGGGGAAGACATTTGTATAGAGAACCACTACACACTCGACCGCTGCAGCACCTACACACGTACTGTGCATTAGTATAGGAGAACAAAAGGTGTAAAGGTGTGTATTATTCGTGTTGGTGTCTTGTAACGTTTATCGTAAATACGATAGGCTACGACTCTTTTGTGATCTCGTGTATCTCTGTGACGTCACGATCGCTCCTGCAGGACGACGTAGGACGAGTAGATCGTATATTATAAGATTGTAAATAAGTTAAGTTATGAAAGGCCTAATATGCTATTAAGCAATATTGCCATGGTCTTATGTAGTATATATGAATTTATCGTATATATTAATATAATTTATCGTATAGAGCAACCTAGATGCGGTACGATAATTTGGGCTCCTGGCGTTTTGCCAAGGCAGCAAGGTGTGCCTTCGAGGAACGCAGAGCCTTCACGAACACCAACCAGTTAACATCTAATTTTCCGCCCTCAGTTGATCGTGCTTTTGTGCCTCTAATCACAATACACATACAGCAATACACAGAGCTACACCATCACGACGCTCTCATCGACGCCATGACTGACTGAGAGATAAGCATAATATTCATGTCCATTCCCATGTAGTCATTTATTCTTTCTTTAACTTGACTAGTGTCTCGGGACCGAAGTCTCGTTCCCCATTGTCCACCGCCATATTGGGTAAACGTTCTCCCTTGCCTCATTGCCACGTGGAACTATTGGTGAGTTAATTCCTGGCTAATATTAACCCTTATAACCTTGCCCTATATATAAATTAATTATGTGAGACCTTTGGATATAAATTAGCTTGTTTCAGATTGAATTCAATTTAGATATGGAGTAGTTTTCATTTAGATTGATTTATTTGATTCATTATAGCTTAGTAATATTTAACTTCCATTGATAGTTTACCACAACGTTTGTGTGCCATTCAGCTTTGGCAGGATATACTATATAATATATATACTGTATATATATATATATATATATATATATATATATATATATATATATATATACTGTATATATATATATATATATATATATACTGTGTATATATATATATACTATATATATATATCATGTGTGTTTGTGTGTGTGTGCGCGAGCGTATGAGAGAGAGTTAGAGAGAGACCTTGATAGACCAAAAATCCCGTCCCTCCCCCTGTTGTTGTGACCTGCCTTAACCTAGTTACCGGACCCCTCCTGTGCCCTTCTACACACTGCACAGGGTCACCAATATTTATCCCTTACGGGGAGAGGTGGCGTTTTTCTAGATCCCCTTCTCCCTTATGCTTAATAGCCCCATTAGTTGTCAGATGTTATGATGTTTGCCCCATTAGTTTATCGAAATTAAGACCTTCAGCCCCATTTCCTTGTCAATATTAAGACCTTTCGAGCTATTTTGGTGTCTCTGTTTTCCTGGCGAACGATAGTGAGTCTGAAATTTTGGAAGAGCCGGCCTTCGGCCGGTAAACTTTTCCACCGAAAAATCTATAGATAGACTTATAGTACATCCTGTCTTAACCCATTCAGCACCGGTGACGATAGTTCCATTATATTCTAGGTACTATTTGACGATTTTATTCAGCTTAGGATGGACATATATCAATCAACAGGCGTCGAACTATCTTAATTACCCCTTTTTACTACCACAGATCCTTCCTAAGCTTCACAAAACCGTCTAATTACATGTAGAATTAGATAATAAAGACGTCGCCAGTACAGTAGGGGTGAAATGTATCTGGTTTACTGTTGTTTGTAGTAGTCATAATTACATGTAGAATTAGATAATAAAGACGTCGCCAGTACAGTAGGGTGAAATGTATCTGGTTTACTGTTGTTTGTAGTAGTCATAATTATTATATTTTGCCCATATTCGGACTCTGTCTCGAGTCGGCCACCACTATTAAAAAAAAAAAAGGAAAACTGGGAATGGTGCCAGAATAAATATATACATACATACATACATACATTACCATAACCTATCCTATTCCAACATGACCGGAACTTCACATAACCTAGGCATATATTTTTGACTTAAAGTTAGCCTATCCTATAAGTGATAACGTAGCATTAACTAACCTATCCTATACTGACTGGATAATATCCTAATCTCTCTTAAGGGGAGATGGGCGGTTTTTCTGGTCCCCCCTTTTTCCTCATGTATAGCCCCATTAGTTATCAGATAGTATGACGTTCAGCGCATTACTTTGGTGATTTTAATACCTTTAGCTCCATTTCGTTGTCAATTTTAAGATCAATCGCGCCATTAAGGTGCCGAATTTTTCCTGACGAACGATAGCGAGCCTGTAATTAAAGAGTAACCGGCCGTCGGCTGTGACATTTTTCTACTGATTTTTTTTTTTTATTTATCTTGAAGGAGGGTCTAGGGGGTGTTTTTCTATGTTTGAGGGATGTCTAGCGAGGAAACTGAAACATTAAATGAATATATACATTAATTAATAAACCAAAAAATCAGCCACTATTCCCTTAAGGTTTAATTTATCTTTGGCTTAACTTATCCTACTCTAGCCTAAGTTGATATTAACCTGACTTAATACAATCTTTACTTATCATTATCTTCACCTCACAGCCACCCAACATAGCCAAAGCTTTAACCCCTTCTGTACCGGCTACGTCTTTTACATTAATTTTGTCTAGCAATATTAAGACAATTTAGAGTTGTTTAAGAAAGATCGGGGGTAGTAAAAGGATTAATTGAGATAGTCTATAGCATTTTAATTGGAAGACGTTCTCCCTAAGCTTCAACAAATATTCTAATAGTTTGCCAGAATATAACAAATATAACACCGGTACAGAAGGGGTTAATTTAACATAGCCTTGGTTATCCTATTCTAACCTGACCTGATATTAGTTTAACCTAGCTTATATATAATTATATATATATATATATATATATATTGAGTATATATCACAAATACACGTGAGCCACTAAATTTTTCTAATCTCTCAGTGGGGTTCGAACCGCCGACCGTCAGGACGATAGCCTACACCACTGCCGTGGTGTAGCGTCGGCTAACGTCCTGACGGTCGGCGGTTCGAACCCCACTGAGAGATTAGAAATATATATATATATATATATATATATAAATATATATATATAAATATATATATTATATCAACTCAGGTTACAGTGTAACCTGAATTGATATATATATATTTCTCCTATGTGCATGAAGGAGACAAAAGTTAATGGTAACTGTAACGAGTATCCCCCAAAGGTTGAAAGAGAGACAATACCAAGGTACGTTAGAGGTAATTTAGGTGTGTTGGATAAGTGTGGTTTGCTTGTTAAATGTAGTGAGATAAATACAAAAAAAAAGTGTTTGTGAGAGTTAGCTAGATTACTCTCTGTGTAGGTGAGGCACAAATAGAAACTGTGGGGGAAGCCAGAAAATTTAACCAGGAGTTCCATAAACTCTTTAAAATATAAAATTTATCCTACCTTATCCTACCTTATGCCGCAAAGGCGGCAGTACGTGTGGAGAATGAGCAGAGCGAGTTCTTTGACCTGAATGTTGGGTTGAATCAGGGTTGTGTGATGTCCCCGTGGTTGTTTACTGTATATATAGATGGAGTCATGAAATAAATAAAAGGAAGAGCAGTGGATGTGGTGTATCTCTAATGGAGGGAAATGAGTGGAAGCTGCCTGTACTGCTGTTTGCTGATGATACAGTTCTGGTGAGCGATAATGAATGGGAGTTGCAGGGTCTGGTAAATGTGTTTGGAACAGTGTGCAAAAAAATGAATCTAAGGGTAAATGCGGGGAAGAGCAAGGTTATGGTCTTCGAAAGGGGTGAAGCCACAGAGTGTGAGGTGAAGTTGAACGGTCATGCTATGGAAAATCTCAGCTCATTTAAGTATCTGGGCAGTGTGTTGAGTAAAGATGGGACTATGGACAAAGAAGTGCGGGATAGGGTGCAACAGGGGAAGAGGGTTGTAGGAATGCTGAAAGCAGTAACAAGAAATAGGGTGGTCAGTATGGAAGTGAAGAAGTCCTTGCAAGACAGTGTGGTAATCCCGACACTGACTTACGGAAGCGAAGCATGGACGTTTGAGAAGAGACTTAGACCAAGAGTGAGTGGGGTGGAAATGAGTTACTTGAGAAGTGCGTGCGTAGTTACATGGAGGGATAGACAGACGAATGAGGAAGTAAGAAGGAGGTGTGGTGTGGAGGTAGATGTGCTGGAAAGTGTGAAAAGGAACACCTTGAGATGGTTCGGCCACATGGAACGTATGGGAAGAGAGAGCATGCCTAAAAAGGTGTACGAGAGCAAGGTGGAAGGACAGAGAGGGAGAGGTAGACCGAAAGAGAGGTGGAAGGATGGAGTGAGGAAGTATATGGATAAAGGCGGTGCTGGTTGGGAGGAGGGGTGTCGACTGACTGGGGACAGAGGTGCATGGGGGCAGTTCGTTCGTGGCCACCCATTCGGGGATCACGGCGTCAGACAATAGATAGATAGATAGATCCTTTAACTTAGCCATATTTTAACCTAACTTTTCCTAAGCTTCACCTAACCTCATTAGAACGTTCCCTAAGCTTAAAGGGGTGATGGTTGATTTTTCTGGTCCCACTTCTCCCTCATATTTAACTCCATTGGTTTTGAAATGTTAAGCCGTTTGGTGATATATAGATATTTCGCCCATTATTTTGCCAACATTAAGATCTTTTATGCAATTTAGCTGTTATTTTTTTCCTGACGAGCGATAGCGAGCCTGTAATATAAGAGGATCCAGCCTTTGGCCAGGTATTTTTCTACCGAAAAATGTACAAATTCATCTTGAAGAGGGGTCTTGGGGATGTGTTTTTTAAACCTTGATGGATGTCTTGGGAGGAAACTAACAACAAAATAATAGAACGATACAAAATAAGCCAATAAATACACCCATCCCCCTATATATCTGGTATTTCTATATTAAATAAGCCAATAAATACACCCATCCCCCTATATATCTGGTATTTCTATACTAAATAAGCCAATAAATACACCCATCCTCCTATATATCTGGTATTTCTATACTAAATAAGCCAATAAATACACCCATCCCCCTATATATCTGGTATTTCTATACTAAATAAGCCAATAAATACACCCATCCCCCTATATATCTGGTATTTCTATAATCAATCAAAAAATATAAAATTAATATGGCTCTGCGTAAGGTACATACCAAGTTTCATAATATACACCATATTTATCTACAAAATCCTCGTAATAACTACACAATGAAAAATAGAATAAAACAATTTACCGTCAGCTGAATATATTCAGACTATAGTGAAGGAGCTGCATCTACTTGATCTATTTGATCCAGTACTGTATCTACTTTATCTACTGTATCTATTTTCTCCAGACTCCAGTACTGTATCTATTTTATCAACTGTGTCAATTTTATCTACTGTATCTGTTTTATCTATTGTATCTATTGTGTCTACTGTGTCTATTTTATCCATTACTGTATCTATTTTATCCATTACTGGATCTATTTTATTCAGTAATGTATCGAATTTATCTACTGTATCTATTTTATCCAGTACTGTATCTATTTTATTTACTGTATCTATTTTCCCCAGCACCTAAGCATCCCCCCAACCCCACCCCAAACACCCCAGGAACGTATGGATACTGCCTGGAACTGTACCAAAGTTCGGTCATTCGGGAAACCAACGATTTCTTTCCCACCAAGACCACCCTAGATATTCTTTAACCCCTTCTGTACCGGCGACGTCTTTGTAATTTTAGGCTAGGTATATTTATATATTTTTTGCATCTTAACCATTTCTGTACCGGCGACGTCTTTGTAATTTTAGGCTAGGTATATTTATATATTTTTTGCATCTTAACCATTTCTGTACCGGCGACGTCCTTGTAATTTTAGTCTAGGCATATTTAGACGTTGTGCATTTTAAGAAGAATCTGTGGCAGTAAACATGATGAAATGGGGTAGTTCGAAGCCTGTTAACTGTTGGAGGCCCTTATTTAACTGAATACAATCGTCTAAGAGTATCCAGAATACAGTTAAAAGGACCTCGCCGGTGTATAAGGTGTTGAAATATGAATCTCGGGTTACTTCTTTTCCATGGCGCCATATACAACAAAATTAATAAACACCTTATGAAAGTGTATATATAATTAACCCTCTCTGTACTGTCGACGTCTTTTATCTCTATTCTGGATACTTTTAGACGATTTTATCCAGTTTAAAAATGGCCTATAGCAATAAAAAAAATGTAAGGACTATCTCACTTAACCCTTATTAATACCACAGATCCTCCTTAATTAAACTGCACACAATCCTCTAAATATATCTAGAATAATATTAAAAAGCTGTCGCCGGTATAGAAGGAGTTAATAATATGAACATTTATATATATACGATATTGACCATGCAAGTTGTATATCTAGCCCCATTGACGGAACAGAATATGTATACGATATAGACCATGCAAGTTGTATATCTAGCCCCATTGACGGAACAGAATATGTATACGATATTGACCATGCAAGTTGTATATCTAGCCCCATTGACGGAACAGAATATGTATACGTAGTCCTGTAATGAAGAGGGGATGGGGGGATTTATTTTCCCATTTATATATATTTTTATAATTTATATAGTTTCCTCCCTAAACCTCCATCAAGCTTGGAAAACATAAACCCTATAAGACCCTCCTTGAAGATAAATGTGTACATTTTTCGATAGAAAAATGTTCTGGCCGAAGACCGGAGGCCTCTTAAATTAAAGGCTCGCTAACGCTCGCCATGGAAATATTGACACGTAAATGGCACGAAAGGTCTTCCATACGATAACGATATGGGGTGAACGGAGTTGATATCGTAAAACCAATGTCTTAAAATGTCAAACTATTAGGGCAAAACATGAGGGAGAATGGGGGGCCAGACAAACCGGCCAATGTCCCCTAAATAAAGACAGTATTTGTTAATTCATTATACCCTGTTCTAAATATACAGACCAAAACTCTTAAACATTAACCCCTTTAACTCACTAACGACTAGAGTAATCGAACAAGTATTACTACCATTTGGGAAGGGTCAGCAAGGAGAATAGATGTGGACATTTACAGCCCATCTGCTCCAGTCTTTTTTTTAATTATAGAGGTTAGGGTTCAGGATTTGTGGTCTACCTATACTTATAACAGGGTTTAGTTTCCATATACCAGGAGCACATCCTTTACATTATGCCAAAACGAACTCTTTTATCCTATATTTATTAACCTTGGAATACCACATGTATTCATTAGTTTCTTGATTTCATTAACCTTATCAGGTCTGAATAAGTGTTTTAAGTTTCCATGGACAGGCGACATACGGTTTGGGGCTGCTAATGTTTTTTTCATTGTTCCTGTTCACCTAGCTATATATTTTTGCCAGATACCTCCACATCTGGACTAGTAGGCCAGATATATCGAGTCCCAAATGGACGAATTGCGTATTTCGTGTAGTTTTACCGAATTTCGTGCAGGGCTTAAGGACGCGATCGCGTCCACATGTGCGCCAGAGCAAAAGTAGCTCAGGTCGCGATCGATATTTGTAAGTAAATTGGTGAGTTGATGATGTTACGTCCTGGGATATATAAACACTGGGCTCTTTCTATTGGGCTAGGTATGCGGCAACAAGCAACAACGGAAAACGCTAGATCCAACCCTTATCTATAAACCCAGGCAACAAACTACCCTAAACCGTCAAGAGTCCTGCCTGGACAACAAGGTATCCTATGACTCGGTTACAGGGTGCACGCACTATAGACTGCTGATAGTCAAGCAGGCTATATAAAAGATCACACAATTAAGTTGACTTAAAGCTTCAAGGAAAAGATAGATAACGGAATTAAATTGCAGAAACAATTTAATAACAAACTAGAAGAAAGTACATTTAACGTTACGTTAATTAATACAACTAATCACCCCTGCATGAAAGAAGGTGAAAGCAAACAGTCCTCAAAACATCGTACCGGTAGACAAGATGCGGGGTTCTAAACTGCATGCGGCTACTGTAGGATCTGATGCTTAGCAAAGAAAGTAAGTTACGGATTTAGAGAACTCTCAACTCATAAGCAGGAATAAATACTAGTGATAGGACCTACAGTGTATAATGGCATAGGCATAATTAAATAAAGGCAGCAACTCGCGACATAACCACATACAGGTGTGCTTCTCACTCTTAGTCAGGCAAGCCTGCTCGGACAGTCTCTAAGCCACACCCTGACTCACAATGCTCACAAAAACGGTAAACTGTGGCACAATAACAAGCATACAGAAATAATAAACCCCTAGCTGTTAATCTGCCAGGCTGCAGAGGTCTAGCCGGAAGGATATAGGCTTCGGATACCCGGGCTGAGCCACCTGCTCTAGCCTAGGGACGTTCCCAGGTCTGTGCGCCAAATTACTCTAATTGAAAGGGTGATCTCTTGAGAGACTCAGATCCCAAGTATCTGACTCTCTCCTGGCGACCCTAAAACAAAAGCAAGACGTGCTAGCGCAGTGCTGAGTGGACTAGGCAAGGGCCCTCACACAACACAACACTAGACACACAGGGACACAGACAAGAAAATGCCCCCAGACTCCCACGGGTATCCTAGTAAAGTCGTGCGGGTCCACAGGACTCGCACCAGCAGACTTTACTTAAAGGATCGCAAAAAGCCCCCCCTCCGGTCTAGCCCCTGCTAACGTGACACAAGAACACACTAGCAAGCATGGAACCACCAAATATGAGACAACAAAAAGGCTTCCTAGGTCTCATTAACAATTACATCTCTGCATAAGGCCCAAAATCCTATCTAGTTATCCGAGAGCTCGTCGTTAATACAATAATAGATATAAGGTCTATCAAGGGGATGGGATAATTAAATAGATTGGTCAAGTAGTGGAAGGAAGGTATACAAAGTAAGAGAGAAAGTTTCTAAGTGGGGTTGAGAGGGATAGATATCAAGGGGGTCCGAAGGGTACGACAGTGAGGTGAGCTCTAAGTCTTGAATCTGTCTGGACCCTGCCCTAGGCATGCAGAATACATCCCAGGCTTGGCAACACCAAACACAGTTGCCGGGTCAAAATCGTCTACCCTGTGCGCGAGTCGAAACTAAGCCTAACGTTGCGAACAAATGCATGTGGCACATCAGGCTCGTCCCAAGCTAGACTCTCCGCGCGAAGCAACGTCCCCCAGCCGGTCTCTCTCTCCCGCTCGTCTCCTCCCACTCTCACCAAACTTACATCTTATAATGAAACAATCAACTATCGAGAATAAAATATACTAAGATGCGTTGGTTAAGAATAAGGGCAGCTACAAACTGTGAAAAAACATAAGAATATCCCAGACATTAGTTACATTGTCGTAGGATATATACTAAGGAAAAGCCGGCCGGCCGGCTGCCGCCAGCCGGTTTCTAAACGGCTGGGCAGCCGACACGCGCGCATGCCCGCACTTGGCTACTATGCAGAAGCGTCACACCTCCCCCGAGATATAAGACCCTTGACTAAGTTCTTCATATCTAACAGAAAGCTTCTCATAGTACCACACACTGTTGCGACACAAGGCACTATATATAAAAAAAATAAAGACTGTTGCGCTCCACCGAGCAAGTTCAACTAACTTAGCGACAATAAGCGAAAACATTCAACTTAGATACTGCTACAACATCTTATACAAAATTCTACACGTTATAAAAAAATAGTGTTTTTGTAAGGTTTTTGCTTTTTTAATTTGTTTTTTTCGGCTGAACTACAGTGACAGCCTATTTTCCTCCACACTCAACCCTCAATCCTGTGGCAGTCTAACAAACATCATCCAGCCTTGATAGACAATCCGCTATCACGTTATCAGAACTGGCAATATGGCGTATGTCCAGATTATACTCCTGAAGCATGAGTGACCACCTGGTCAGCCTCATATTCCGGTTATGAAACCGATTCAAGAATTTCAGAGGGTGATAATCGGTATAAACCACTACGACTGGTTCGAAAGCAGGAACATATACATCGAAGTGCCTGAGCACCAGCACTATCGCCAGGAGTTCTTTTTCAATTACAGAGTAATTCCTTTGTGCACTATTGAATTTTTTACTGTAAAAACTCACTGGATGTTCGATACCTTCATCATCTGTCTGTAACAAGACGGCCCCAGCCCCTACGCCACTGGCATCAGTCGCCAGCTGAAAAGGTCTGCTGAAGTCCGGGGCCCTGAGTATGGGGTGGGTACATAACAGGTGTTTCACCAAGGAAAACGTCTCTGCACACTCAGGAGACCACCGGAACTTCTTATACTTAGATAATAAGTCAGTTAAAGGTGCAAGTACAGTCGAATAGCCTTTGATGAAGCGACGATAATATCCTATCATACCTAGAAACCGCATGATTTGTTTCTTAGTCGTAGGCTGGGGAAACTGATCGATGGCTTTGATCTTTGTCTGTGGAGGGCACACCTGACCCATCCCCACCTCGAACCCCAGGTACAAAACTGTGGCTTTGACAAAATCGCACTTACCCAGGTTTACCACCAAACCTGCTTCATTCAGTTTATTAAAAAGCTGTCCGATGTGAGCACAGAGACTGTTAAAATCCTCGTCGTATATTATGACATCTAGGTACACCGTACAGTTGGGAATGTCGGCTACAATGTCGTTCATTAATTTCTGAAACGTTGCAGGGACATTTTTCAGCCCATATGGCATAACATGGCAACGATATGTGGCACCGTCCACCACAAACCCACACACCTCTCGCGCTCGCTCAGACAAGGGCACTTGCCAATAACCCTTAACAAAGTCTATCTTAGTGAGGAACTTGGCTTTTCCTATCTTATCCACACTGTCGTCCACGCGAGGGAGAGGGTAGGCATTTGTGGGGGTTAAACCATTCAACCTGCGGAAATCTATACAAAACCGCACCTTGCCATCTGGTTTGGGCTGCAGTGTGACTGGGGAAGTCGACCTTACTGCACCCTCAGAAATCAGCCCACGTTTCAGCATATAATCCAGCTCTTCTCTAAGTGCTGGTAATTTAATAGGGGGAACACGGTATGGCACTGATTTAGAGGGCAGGTGGTCCCCAACATCGACATCGTGCACCGCTTGAGTAGTGAGGCCAGGATGCTCCACGAATACAGCTGGGTTTGAATCAAACCAGTACTGCACAGCTACACGCTGTTGCTCAGGCAGGTGCAATATCAACTCGTGAGCCACTTGTCTAGAATTCCCCGCCCACTGATCCGCGGAAACATGACAATCCCAATTATCCTCCCCCGCAGCTTGACTGTCCCTTCCTCCTTCTCCATCACGATCGCTGCAGATCAACACCGGGACAGTGAGAGGCTCGGAGGGGTGCCTCACATACTCTTTCATCAGATTTACATGGCAAAGTTGGTTCTTTTTCTTACGATCAGGAGTAGCTACTAAGTAGTCTAGATCAGAAACCTTCCTTACAACCCGATACGGACCAGAATACTTGGCAGGCAAGGGGTGTCCCACCAGAGGCAGTAGTATCAGTACCTCCTGATCTACTTCAAACTCCCTCAGCTTCACCTTCTGGTCGTATCTGTCCTTCATCTGAGCTTGTGAACTCTTAAGGTTCCGACCTGCTACCTCCAAGCTCTTTAGCATTCTCTCACAGCTTTCAACTACATACTTTAGAAGCGAGCATGGCTTTGTGACTCCCTCCCAGATCTCCCTGACTATGTGGAGGGGCCCCCTGACCCTGTGTCCAAAAACCAACTCGTTCGGGCTAAATCCCAAGCTCTCCCCAGGTACTTTTCTCGCAGCAAATAAAACGTATGGGAGACCTAGATCCCAGTCCTTCCCATTTTCCATGCAATAACACCGCAACATACTCTTGAGAGTCGAGTGCCACCTTTCCAAAACTCCCTGACTCTCGGGATGGTAGGCAGATGACACCACAGACACTATCCCATGTTGCTGCATGGTCTGCTTAAACAGAGCAGAAGTAAAATTGGATCCCTGATCAGACTGGATCTCCTGAGGGTAGCCATAACGAGAGAAATAGACAAGTAGGTTTTTGACAACAGTCTTAGCCATTCCGTTGCGCATGGGGTAAGCATCTGGATACCGTGTTGCTACATCCATTACAGTTAGTAAAAATTTATTGCCGGCACTAGTGGGGGGCAATGGGCCAACCATATCGATAACTACTTTGCTGAAGGGCGGCCCAATGACAGGGATGGGTTGTAACGGGGCTCTCGGGATGACCTGATTGGGTTTCCCAACAACTTGACAAGTGTGACACTGTGACACCCATGACACGACACTCGCCTTTAACCCAGGCCACCAGAAAAGCTTGCTCAGAGCTGCCTCCGTCTTACGTGCCCCCAGGTGCCCTGCCAAAGGCACATCATGAGCACACCCTCGGTACTACTAACTGGTCCACTAGTCCTGACCCGCCATCCCACTTTTTCTTGGGATCCTGATGTCTCCGATACAAGATCCCCTCGGACAAGAAAAAATCACCAGGCTGCGCATCCCCATCGCTCTCCAGTTCGACAGCACCATTACCACACGCCCTGACTTCAGGATCTTCCAGCTGCAAGGAACATATATCAGCAGGTGCGAGATTATCCAAGTTCATCTTAAATAATTTATTTCCACCTCCAATGTCCCGCTGAGCCATCCTTTCCTCACCCTGCGCATAACGATGGTGTCGCAGAGTCTCTTCCTGCCCTGCACCTGCACTAGCGGTGACAGGCCCCGGGGCCTCTCCAGACTCTAACATAGGTGCCAATAATGAGTCACCAAGAAACACTGCCGGCTCAAAACTCTCCAATTGACCAACACTTCCCGTTTTCTTGTGACCTTTCCTCCGCGGTTTGATAGACTGAGGTGGTGGCTGCAAGGCTCCGGATGTCTGAGAACGCGTCACAACACACGCCATGGTTTGTACGCTACACTTCTCAACCCACTCCTGTTCCTCCCTACTAACGTCGGCCGCCTTCTCGGCAACGACCAAGGGTGAAACCTTAGAAGCAGGCACCGCAAAGTCGTTGCCAAGGAGGAGGTCGACGCCCCCAACAGGCAAGTTCTCTACAATTCCGACATCCAGCTCCTTCGCCACACCATTGTGACGCATGTCGAGTATGAGCATGCTGTACAGAACGCCCAGTCAGGCCCCACTCTCGCTAGGATCGTCAGGGCAGGAACTTTGGCTGTAGTCTGTGTAGAGTTTCCTAACTCAGTTTATGTGAACCGTTGTACTATAAGTATTATCATTATGTATTTTGTTTTCTTCTAAGTCAACGAGTTCTATTTTATATCATTAGATATAAGTATTGTGTGTGGGACTTATATGTAATGATGAGAGGAGAGAGAGAGAGATATTACGTAACGGGGATCAGTGAGTGCGCCACGCGGGCCGGTAGGCCTAATTCCCTCCTCCCTCCTCCCTTCCTCCCTTTCAGCGCGTGGGAAGTTCTTTGTCGATCCCAGATTGAGAGAGAATATGACGTCATGATTGTCAGTGGGCGGTCCTTAGTAGTTGGCGATCTGCTCACTAGAGGGCCGAGTATAAAAAGGGAGGTCTCGCCATGCTTTACTCAGAACTCATCAGGCAAAGCGACCTCTCATATCCCTTGCAACTATCCATATTCTTCCGACTGATGTGAACTTTCTCTACTCTCTGAACAGCCTATCTTCTTCTCTTCTCGTCCCTGTTTAACCTCCATGACCCCTTTGGTGCAGATTTAGTCAGCCAAAGTATTATCGCTTGAGTTCTCACGAGATAAGTGCCTGTTAGATAGCCTATTTTTGGAAGGGTTAACTAGAATAGGATTGATTGATGTGTGTTGCACTCGTATATGCATTTCCCTGTGTGCGATTATTCATGTTCCTGTTTTCTGCTGGTTTAGGCAATGCTAGACTGGGATAGGGTTTCTGAGTTGTGATTTCCTATGAGTACTAGGTTGCGGTTGAACCAGTACAATTGCAACGGAGACGTGGAACGCCTAGGTGATCTTTCTGACTGTGTACCGTGGGAGTTTAGCACTGTGTTGCGAGTGAGGGCTTTTGCCTGTGCCACCCAACACTGTGCTATCTCATTTGCTTGACTTTGAGAGGATCGCCAGGAGAGAACCAGATACTAGTGATCTGGATCTCTCAAGAGAGCATCCCGTCAATTACCGTAATTTGGCCGCACAGTCTTAAGGACCTCGCTAGGCTACGAGCCGCTTGCTCAGCCATTGTCTCTTAACCTTAGATATCCCAGCTAGACTTTGCTCGACCAGCAGATACAGCATAGTATTGAAGCTTCTCCTTATGTATATTATTGTTTAAGCACTATTGATTTCATGTGTGGCACGCTTAGCTACTTCAGAGATTAGTGGCCCACGAGCACAATCTTAGTAGGCTATTGCCAGTGCATTGTCGGAGTACTTCTTCTTAATGTTTGCCATATCCTATTGCTTATTCTTATTCTTATAATTCTTCTTATGTCAATTTAAAGCCTTTAATTACCAGTGAGTTATTCATTAAATTGCTGTTCAAAATCCGATACTTACTTCTTATGAGTATTCGAGAAGCATCTAACTTATCAGAAGATTCCTTGCTTGATGCTCGAGGACTATTGTTTAACGTAACGTAATAGTGCCGATCCGAAGTAGAGGGTGGAGGACTTCTTAAGTTCTTAGTTCAAGGGTGGATTACTTCGGCTTCGGCCAACACTATTCTTTAGTGTTGTAGTACTTTCTTCTTTGTTTGATTGTTGACCAGACTAGATAACTCCCGTCTTGTTATTAGTCTGTTGTGTGAAACGCTAGTACCGAGTTCTTGTATACCCCGTTATAGCAGATAGAACTCTGGAGGGTAGTGGCGTTTTTTGTTCGGCTGGCAGTACTCTGGGGTTGGGATCGTGTGTTTCCGTTGTGGCAGCGAGCCATACTCGAGTCCTGTGTAAGAGCCCTAGTGTACCCGAGTGCCCGGTCGTAACAAATGGCGACCTTGCTTAGGATTTTGTGAACAGTATAATTTTTTGCAGAGTTGTACAACATTTGTTTGTTCGTACTTTAGCGTACATATTGAAGAATATTTTTTTTTTGTAAGGCAATTAGGAGAGCATTTAAGAGACTCCAGTTAATTTAGTAATTAGTGCTTGCATAAGGGAGTTTAACACTTTTGTCTCGAGAATTTTTTGGTGAACTTCAGTATGTCGGGCCCTAGTACTGACGAGGAGCGAGAGATGCTAAGTGAGGAGGTGCCGTTAGTAACTAGTGAGGAGGATGCTAGACTTTTTGTGAGTAAGCGGTACCACGTGACGGAGGAGAGGCTGACTGGGGTGAATGTTTATGGCTTGCACCTGATAGCCAAGGTTTTGGGTCTATCCAATGTAGGAGGGATGTCCAAGGGGGAGCTGATTTCCTGGGTGTTGCGTGGGCGACATGGGGTTTCGGAGGAGAGGGCGTTTGGGGGGGTTCCTCCCCAGATCCCCTCTCACTCGACTCCCACAGTGCCGTCCACTCAGTTGCCGGAGGTTAGCACTCTCCCACAGAGGGATGAGCATTGGAAGATTGGAGTGCCCTCGGGCGGTGCGTATGGTGGTTCCCCAGTTCTTGCCCCCCCTCCCTCAGTAGTGGCAGCTCCCTCTTCCGGCCTGTCTCTTGAGATGATATTTAAACTCGAGCTTGCTAAAATGGAGAATGAGGCTAGGAAGCAGGAGATGGAGAATGAGGCTAGGAAGCAGGAGATGGAGAATGAGTCTAGGAGGCATGAGAAGGAGATGGAGGCTGAGTCTAGGAGGTATGCAATCGAGGCTGAGTCTAGGAGGTATGCGATTGAGGCTGAGTCTAGGAAGCAGGAGAATGAGACTAGGAGGCACGAGGATGAGACTAGGAGGCACGAGGCTGAGCTTAGATACGACTCCGAGAAATATTGTGCTCAGATAGACTTAGATAAGACTCGTGCAGAGTCGACAGGGATTCGGATGGGCCGGGAGGGCCAAGTAAGAGAACAGTCCTTGTCCCACTTAGTCAAGTTGGTGCCGGCATTTAGTGAAACTGAAGTCACAGAATTTTTTAATCGTTTTGAGAAGAAGTGCAGGGAGCATAATTGGCCTGAAGAGAAGTGGGCAGCTCTAGTCTCCTCAAGACTTACGGGTAAGGGTCTGAAGGCTTATGATGCACTACCTTTAGAGTCCTGCATTGACTACCCAGAATTGAAGAGAGCTGTCCTACGGGCATACGAGTTGCAACCAGAAACATATCGATTGAAGTTTCGGGGTGTTACAAAGACTAGGGAGGCGACCTTTCTTGAACATGCCCGGGACTTAAAAGATGCACTTACAAACTGGACACGTTCTGAGAAAGCTGAGACGGCCGAACAGTTGACTGAGCTGTTTCTGCTCGAGCAGTTTTATAAGTGTACAGGTGCAGAAATGACTTTAACTATTAAAGAAAAGAATCCAAAAACTCTACAGGAGGCAGCTGAGATGGCTGACCTCCGGCTATCATTAATTCGTGGGTGCGGGTCTGCCCAGCGTAGTGAGGCAGGTAACAAGGGGCGTGACGTCCCACCCCCCCGAGTTAGTAATATATCTTATGCAAACAAGTACAAGAGTTATGATACCAAGACTGACCACAAGACTAGCACCGTCCCATTTAAGAAGGGGCCGGGCCCTTCCCAGTACCAAGGGAAGCCCAAAGGGGAGTTAGAGTGTTATCAATGTCATAAAAAGGGGCACTTTGCAAGAGTCTGTCCTAGCAAACCACCTACAGCAGCTGTGTCTTTGGCCTGCAACATTGGTGTGTCTCTGAAGCCTTCTGAGTTTGCCCGGGGCAGTTCGTCAGAGGCTGAGGCACAGCCAATGCAGAAGCACCTGGGAGGCTCGAACCCTGCTCAGGATGTTTTTTGCGACCATAGAGGACGGGGTTGCGTGATGTGGGCGGGGCGCAAGCATGGAGTAGAGGTCTTGCGTGATACAGGTGCTTCCCAGACTTTGATGAAAAACTTGACTGGCTACCCTATAAATGCGGCTCGGGTGGTGGTGGTGCAGGGTATTAATGCAACTCGGTCATACCCGCTGGTGCGGTTGGAGTTGGAGGTGGATGGTGTGGCACGTGAATTGGATGTCGGGATTGTGGAGAAACTGCCAGTGGAGGGCGTCGACCTTCTTCTCGGCAACGACTTTGCAATGCCCGCTTCTGAGGTTCTACCCTTAGTCGTTGCCGAGAGGCCGGCCGACGTGAGTAGGGAAGAGCGAGAGTGGGTCGAGCGGTGCCAGGCACAACCCATGGCGTGTGCTGTCACCCGAGCTCGGGCAGCTAAAGTGTCACAGCCTAGTCCTCCGTCTTCAGACCAGCAGAGGAACGATCAACAGGAGGAGGCTAAAGCTGGAGTTGGTTTTAAGAGTTTTGACTCGGCGGCTCTCCTGGGTGATTCAGTATTAGCACCATTACTTAGTTCTGGAGTAGCCCCTGGGCCTGTCATCGAGAGTGACGAGGCTGGGCATGACGAGTCTCCACGACAGCAACGTTATGAACATCGAGAGAGACAGAGGGAGCAGCTCAGTATCGGGGAGGGTCATGCATTGCTCCGGGAGCAGTTAGATCGCTTGGCACCCTCAGATATACGTCGGTTGCAGCTGGAGGACCCTGAGCTCCAAACGTGTGCTAATGGAGCTGTGGAGCTCGACGAGGACGGTGATGCACAGCCGGGAGATTTTTTTTATTTAGATGGCATCCTGTATCGGCGTTTTCAAGACCCTAACCGTAGCTGGAAGATGGGGTCCGGGGTAGTGGACCAGTTGATGGTGCCGCGGGAGTGCAGGGATAGCCTACTGAGTTTGGCGCATGACACACCGCTGGCAGGACATTTGGGGGTAAGAAAAACGGTGGCGGCTTTGGGGAAGTTGTTTTGGTGGCCGGGGATGAAGTCTCATGTGCAGTCCTGGATAAACTCATGTGATATTTGTCAACGGGTCGGGAAACCAAACCAAGTTATTCCTAAAGCTCCGTTGCACCCTATTCCTGTAATTGGGCCACCTTTTAGTAAGATTGTTGTTGACATGGTTGGTCCCCTCCCTCCCACAAAGGCTGGTAATAAATTTTTGTTAACCATCATGGATGTTGCCACTAGATACCCCGATGCATACCCCATGAAAAACGGCATGGCTAAGACGGTAGTCAGTAACTTGTTGTGGTACTTTTCAAGGTACGGGTACCCGGAGGAGATTCAGTCTGATCAGGGGTCCAATTTCACCTCCAATCTCTTTAAGCAAACAATGCAACAGCATGGAATACGGGCGGTGGTATCGTCAGCGTATCACCCTGAGAGCCAAGGGGTGCTTGAGCGGTGGCATGCCACCCTTAAAAGCATGCTCAGGTGTTATTGTGCTGATAACGGAAGAGATTGGGATCTTGGATTGCCGTATGTACTGTTTGCTGCTCGGGAAGTGCCTGGTGAGAGCCTGGGATTTAGTCCAAACGAGCTGATTTTTGGACACCGAGTCAGGGGCCCCCTTAATATGCTGCGGGAAATTTGGGAAGGAACTGTGCCGCCTTGTTCCTTGTTGAAGTATGTGTTTGAAAGCCGTGAGCGCATGCTTAAGAGTCTGGAGATGGCAGGTCGGAATTTAACAGGGTCACAAGCTTTAATGAAGGACAGGTATGATCGCAAAGTGAAGCTCCGGGAGTTCATTGTGGGACAGGAGGTGTTGATTTTGTTGCCTTTGGTGGGTAACCCCTTGTCGGCGAAGTATACTGGACCCTATAAAATTGTGGAGAAAATTTCGGACCTAGATTACCTTGTTGCCACTCCAGACAGGAGGAAGAAGAATCAGTTATGTCACGTGAACCTGATAAAAGAGTATGTGAGGCGCCCCTCTGAGCCTCTCACTGTCCCTGTGTTGGCTTGTTGCGGCCGTGGTGGAGAAGGAGAGGGGGACAGTCAAGCTTCAGAGGAGGATAGCTGGGATCACCATGTTTCAGCGGATCAGTGGGCGGGGAACTCGAGCCTAAGGGCTGACGAGGCTATAGCCCATTTGCCTGAGCCGCAATTTGAAGCTATCCGTCAGTTGCTCGGTTTATACCCCACTGTATTCGCTGAACATCCAGGCCTCACTACTCAGGCTATGCATGATGTTGACGTGGGGCACCATCTACCCTTTAAGTCAATCCCATACCGTGTGCCCCCCATAAAACTACCCGCTCTGAGGGATGAGTTGGAGTATATGCTCGGTAGAGGGTTGATAGAGAAAGGTACCGTTAAATGGACTTCCCCCGTAACACTGCAGCCTAAACCAGATGGCAAGGTACGCTTCTGTATTGATTTCCGTAGGCTAAACGGTTTGACTCCAACTAACCCATATCCTCTTCCTCGGGTTGATGATAGTGTTGATAAAATTGGTAATGCTCGGTTTTTGTCTAAAGTAGATTTAGTAAAAGGTTACTGGCAAGTACCTTTGTCCGAGCGTGCTAAAGAGGTATGTGGTTTTGTGGTGGACGGGAGTACTTACCGGTGTAATGTTATGCCCTACGGACTTAAGAATGCACCAGCAACGTTTCAGAACCTGATGAATGAAATTGTCAAGGACATTCCAAATTGCACCGTATACTTGGACGATGTAATCATTTATGATGACGACTTTGAGAGCCATTGTGAGCACCTGGAGACCTTGTTCCGGAAACTTAGTGAAGCAAGTCTGGTAGTAAATTTGGCAAAGTGTGACTTCGTAAAAGCCACTGTGCAGTACCTTGGGTTTGTAGTGGGAAGGGGACAGGTGTGCCCTCCTCAGAACAAGGTACAGGCTATCAATAAATTTCCGCACCCAACCACCAAGAAGCAGATCATGAGATTCTTGGGTATGATAGGCTACTACAGACGCTTTATAAAAGGTTACTCTACGGTGTTGGCACCTCTCACAGATTTGTTATCTAAAGACAAAAAGTTTTTGTGGGCGCCTGAGTGTGAAAAGGCTTTTAATTTAGTGAAGCATTTGCTGTGTACTCACCCGATACTCAGGGCCCCAGACTTTAACAGGCCTTTTCAGCTGGCAACAGATGCTAGTGGTGTAGGGGCTGGTGCCGTCTTGCTACAGACAGACAATGAAGGTGTGGAACACCCAGTAAGTTTCTTTTCTAAGAAGTTCAATGCTGCACAAAAGAACTATTCTACAATAGAAAAGGAATTACTGGCGATTGTGCTGTCACTCAGGCACTTCGAGGTGTATGTTCCAGCCTATGGCCCAGTCGTGGTTATCTACACTGATCATCACCCTTTGAGATTCCTAAATTAATTTCACAATCGCAATATGAGACTGACCCGGTGGTCATTGATGTTGCAGGAGTATAACCTGGACATCCGGCATATTGCGGGATGTGACAATGTGATTGCGGATTGTTTATCGAGGGTAGATGATCAGTCGTAGGCTATCACAGGTGTATGATCCCGAAGAGATTGACACACGGGTAGCCTCCTGCTTTGGTTTGAGTAGTATTTTGCGCTTGGTGCTTGTTGGCTCGCGGTTGTAGCCCAGCGTATTGGGTCGTAAAGCAGGATTGTTGAGCGTTTGGTATAGAAGAAAATAGGCTGCCCTTATAGTGCAGCCGGAAAAAAACATATTAAAATATAAAAATCATATAAAAACTCTTTCTTTTTGATATAGATAATTGTATAAGTTTGTCATAGCCTATAGTGTTTGAGTAGTCCACGAACTATCAAACGGCTGAGCTGCTGTAAGCTCGCTCTGGGAGCATGATATTATGTCTTTTATTATTGTTGGGAGGAGTTATGAAATGTGAATTTTTTTTTATAAGATGTGTTTTAGTGATAAACTCAGCGTTGTTTTAGTGCCATGCGGTCCCTGGGTGTGAGGGGTTTGATGGGGTTCTGTATATCAGATTTTAGCTCAGGGTTGAGCAAGTAAAATCTTGGGGGAGGTGTGACGCATGTCGAGTATGAGCATGCTGTACAGAACGCCCAGTCAGGCCCCACTCTCGCTAGGATCGTCAGGGCAGGAACTTTGGCTGTAGTCTGTGTAGAGTTTCCTAACTCAGTTTATGTGAACCGTTGTACTATAAGTATTATCATTATGTATTTTGTTTTCTTCTAAGTCAACGAGTTCTATTTTATATCATTAGATATAAGTATTGTGTGTGGGACTTATATGTAATGATGAGAGGAGAGAGAGAGAGATATTACGTAACGGGGATCAGTGAGTGCGCCACGCGGGCCGGTAGGCCTAATTCCCTCCTCCCTCCTCCCTTCCTCCCTTTCAGCGCGTGGGAAGTTCTTTGTCGATCCCAGATTGAGAGAGAATATGACGTCATGATTGTCAGTGGGCGGTCCTTAGTAGTTGGCGATCTGCTCACTAGAGGGCCGAGTATAAAAAGGGAGGTCTCGCCATGCTTTACTCAGAACTCATCAGGCAAAGCGACCTCTCATATCCCTTGCAACTATCCATATTCTTCCGACTGATGTGAACTTTCTCTACTCTCTGAACAGCCTATCTTCTTCTCTTCTCGTCCCTGTTTAACCTCCATGACCCCTTTGGTGCAGATTTAGTCAGCCAAAGTATTATCGCTTGAGTTCTCACGAGATAAGTGCCTGTTAGATAGCCTATTTTTGGAAGGGTTAACTAGAATAGGATTGATTGATGTGTGTTGCACTCGTATATGCATTTCCCTGTGTGCGATTATTCATGTTCCTGTTTTCTGCTGGTTTAGGCAATGCTAGACTGGGATAGGGTTTCTGAGTTGTGATTTCCTATGAGTACTAGGTTGCGGTTGAACCAGTACAATTGCAACGGAGACGTGGAACGCCTAGGTGGTCTTTCTGACTGTGTACCGTGGGAGTTTAGCACTGTGTTGCGAGTGAGGGCTTTTGCCTGTGCCACCCAACACTGTGCTATCTCATTTGCTTGACTTTGAGAGGATCGCCAGGAGAGAACCAGATACTAGTGATCTGGATCTCTCAAGAGAGCATCCCGTCAATTACCGTAATTTGGCCGCACAGTCTTAAGGACCTCGCTAGGCTACGAGCCGCTTGCTCAGCCATTGTCTCTTAACCTTAGATATCCCAGCTAGACTTTGCTCGACCAGCAGATACAGCATAGTATTGAAGCTTCTCCTTATGTATATTATTGTTTAAGCACTATTGATTTCATGTGTGGCACGCTTAGCTACTTCAGAGATTAGTGGCCCACGAGCACAATCTTAGTAGGCTATTGCCAGTGCATTGTCGGAGTACTTCTTCTTAATGTTTGCCATATCCTATTGCTTATTCTTATTCTTATAATTCTTCTTATGTCAATTTAAAGCCTTTAATTACCAGTGAGTTATTCATTAAATTGCTGTTCAAAATCCGATACTTACTTCTTATGAGTATTCGAGAAGCATCTAACTTATCAGAAGATTCCTTGCTTGATGCTCGAGGACTATTGTTTAACGTAACGTAATAGTGCCGATCCGAAGTAGAGGGTGGAGGACTTCTTAAGTTCTTAGTTCAAGGGTGGATTACTTCGGCTTCGGCCAACACTATTCTTTAGTGTTGTAGTACTTTCTTCTTTGTTTGATTGTTGACCAGACTAGATAACTCCCGTCTTGTTATTAGTCTGTTGTGTGAAACGCTAGTACCGAGTTCTTGTATACCCCGTTATAGCAGATAGAACTCTGGAGGGTAGTGGCGTTTTTTGTTCGGCTGGCAGTACTCTGGGGTTGGGATCGTGTGTTTCCGTTGTGGCAGCGAGCCATACTCGAGTCCTGTGTAAGAGCCCTAGTGTACCCGAGTGCCCGGTCGTAACACCATCCACCTCAAGCTCCATCTGCACCAGCGGGTAGGACTTAGTAGCATTGATCCCCTGAACTACTACCACCCGAGCAGCGTTAATCGGTCTACCAGTAAAGTTCCTTAACAAGGTCTGAGAAGCCCCAGTATCACGCAATAGCTTAACTCCTCGCCTTTCGCCAGCCCACCTCACAAAACCATGCCCTCTATGACCCCCAAAGACGTCGCGGACAGGGTTCGAGCCTTCCGGACTCTTGAACACAGGCTGTGTCCCAACCTCTGACGAACTACCCTTGGCAAACTCAGAAGATATAGGCGACACCCCTATGCTGCGGGCCAATGACACAACCTTGTTTGGTGGCTTGTTCGGACAAGCATTTGCAAAGTGACCCTCCTTGTGACATGCAAAGCACTCTTTACTCTTTGGTTTCCCTTGGGAGTGGGAGGTACCATTAGACTTCTTATACGGGACGGTATTTGGTTTATGTTCAGTTTTATTGTCAGTGCTAGATGGTTTTGTGTATTTATGTGTATCAAAATTCTTGGGAGGGGGAGGGGTACGATCCTTTGCACCCGACTCACTCCTAGCTGCTGGTTCGCACCCTCGAATTAATGACAGTCGGAGGTCAGCCATTTCTGCTGCCTCCTGGAGAGTTCTAGGATTTGTTTCCTTTATATTTAATGTTAAGTCCCCGCCTGTGCACTTAAAGAACTGCTC
>JBAKBP010021293.1:0-40938 GCA_037953745.1 Lithodes maja
ATACATTTTGTTTCCAGAGATATACTGTACTTGAATAAATATAAATTGGTTAAGTCCACACATATTTATGAGTGGGCTAGGGACTGCTGCATATGAGAGTACATACATGTTTGGAAGGGACTGCAGTTCTCAAAAAGGGGCTCAAGTCCTGGCACTATTCTTGAATTACAGTGTGCTGGCTTAATAATCCATAAGGGTTGATAGCCTCTGAAGTCTTATTTTAATCATTTGTAAAATATTCTGGCTACTAGTAATCCATTTTGTTCAGTTTAGGAAGGATCTTTAGCAATTATAAGGCTACGAATCATCTCTATCAACCCATTTAGCTACCACAGATTCTGTTTAAGGTGTTTAAAATCACGTCAGTATAGGTAGAATAAAGTATAATAGACGTCGCTGGTACAGAAAGGGTTAACTAACTAACTGTACATCCACGTGATATCAATTTCAGTGAACTCCCTAGCTCTGCCGTGGACAGAAGCGAGTCATCCATGTTCCACTCAAATTTTGAGGTGTATCCCTGGTGGCTGGTTGACCTGAGGGAACAAAGAACTGTCTATGAAGTACAGATCCTGCCTCGGATGAATTGTTGCTATGAACGCCTTCATCATGTGGAGGTCAGTTTGCCAATTTAGCTACTTTCCCTCTAGATCTAGATATATTTACTTCTATCTAGACGATGTGTACAGACTTATAACACACACAACAAAGCCACTGTAACAGCTTCCTCTCTCTCCAACACCCTTTCTCCCCTCTCAACACTCTTTATAAAGCAGATGCGAGGTGCCGTTGTAGAGGCTTATCATACATACATACATACATAACATTTTAAGACTGAGTGTTCCACACATAAGTGCAGTTTCAGTCTCTTGTCCTAATGGCGGCATTCCAGGCAACCCTGTTAAGGGCTGCTTCACTTGTCAAGTTCTTGGATTTGAGATCGGCGCGTATAGTCCGATCCCGGGTCTTCCTCGGTCCACCCCTTGGTGCAGCTCCCTCCACAATCACAGACCCTGCATTTTTTCACCCAAATTTGTTCATCCATTCTCTCCACATGTCCATACCATCCCAGTCTACTTGTACGCATCACCTCGCTAATACTCTTTATACCTAAACGTCTCCTCAGCTCAACATTTGTTATTCTATCCTGTAGCCTGGCCCCACACATCCATCTCACCATTCTCATTTCATTACGCTCCATTCTGTTGACATCCTCTACTTTAACGGCCCATGTTTCTGAGGCATACGTACAAAGGAGTACAAAGGATATCAAGCAACAACAGGTCTAGTGACCCTTCTAATCCGCTTGTCCTCCAAAACACTGAGGATCAAGTGTCCAAACAGTGGTTTAGAGTGGGTAAGGGAACATTGGAAAGGGAACTACTGCCCTGGAACTAATGTCCGTGGCAGGATTAGGAAGTTAATAGGGGACAGATGGGTTAGTAACTGAGGGGGGGATAAAATAAAGTTATTCATTTACAAACGCAGTCAGTCGCGGGTTTGATGCGAGATATTTGTCTAAGCGGAGTTTAAATGAATCAACGATGCTGCAGTCTAAAACGTCTCGGGGAAGCCCATTCCACAAGTTGACAACTCGATTGAAGAAGAAATTCTTAGATTCGTGTGAGTTAAAAGATTTATCAATATTTTTGCAACCGTTTCCCCGCGTGTAATTAGATTGGTCGATAGTGAAGTACTTACAACAGTTCATATTGTCGATGCCTTTGATGATTTTGAACACTTGAATTAAGTCACCTCTTAATCTGCACTGGGTTAAAGGAAATAGATTTAATTATCTAAGGCGCTCTTCGTATGGTTTGTTCTTTAGGCTAGGTATCATTTTGGTAACTCTACGTTGAACTCGTTCTAGCTTGTTTATATCTTTTTGGTAATAAGGGCACCAGGATTGAACGCAGTATTCCAGAAGAGGGCGGACTAAGGAATTGTAAAGTGTTAGGATAACTTCTTAGGATTTATGCTCAAATGACCTGCCTATAAAGCCAATTATTTTGTTTGCCTTCTTAACAACTTCTGAACATTGTTGACTCGGTTTTAGGTTACTCGATATTGTTACTCCCAGATCGGTTTCTCTGTTTACATTCTTAAGCTGAGTGCCATTCATCGAATAGTTTGCTTTCTCATTTAGGTGTCCGATATGTAGTACTTTACATTTATCCGCATTGAAACACATTTGCCAAATTTGGGCCCAACATGACAATATATCTAGATTGTGTTGCATATCGTCAACTTGTTCTTTTGAGAGTACGCTATTTGCAAGTTTTGTATCGTCAGCAAATTTTAAGATTGTACAGGTGAGACCCTCATCTATGTCGTTGATGTAAATTAGAAAGATAATTGGTCCTAGTACCGATCCCTGGGGTACCCCGCTACTTACATTGGTCCATTTAGATGCCTTACTGTTTATGACTACTCTTTGCTTTCTGTCGCTGAGCCAATTTTCTATCCATTTCAACACACAGTCTTGTATTCCATGCGCTTTTAGTTTTAGCAGTAAACGTTTGTGGGGAACTTTGTCAAAGGCCTTTTGAAAATCAAGGTATATAATATCTACAGCTTTACTCTCATCGTAGAGGTTGAGGATATCGTGGAAGAAGTCTAAGAGGTTTGTTAAACAGGAACGTTTTTTACGAAAGCCGTGTTGAGTATCTTTAAGTAAGTTATTTGCCTCTAAGTGATTTACGAGTCTGTCTCTTATGACCGTTTCTAGCATTTTACATATAATTGAGGTTAAGCTAATTGGACGATAGTTACTGGGTAGGGATTTGCTGCCTTTTTTGAATATCGGTGTTACGTTGGCTAGCTTCCACTGATCAGGCATAGTCCCAGACTGCAAGGATTCATTGAATAGCAATGTCAGTGGTTTGGAGAGCTCATCCTTAGCTTCCTTTAGAACTCTAGGCGAGATTGTATCAGGTCCAGGCATTTTATTTACCTTGAGTTTATCTAAACAATTCAATACTTCTCTCTCTGTAATGGTGATATTGCTTAGAACATCTGACTTATCAATCTGAATCGGCGATGGTGTAGGGATATCACTGAGGTCTTCGGTTGTAAAAACTGATGCAAAGAAGGTATTGAGGGCATTACTCATTTGTACTTCGTATTTGGTGTATTCTCCATTTTCATCGACTAACGGTCCAACAGTTGAAGTAACTACTTTTTTCTTTCTGATATAACTATAGAATTCTTTTGGGTTTGTTTTACTTTGATTCGCAACATGTAACTCCAGGGTCTTTTTACTTTGCTTAATTAACTTTTTGGCTTTGCGTCGTAGCTCTACAAATTTCATCCGTTCTTCGTCATTTTGTGAGGATTTTAATCTATCATTAGCAATTTTTTTTAGCAAGCAGACAGTCTGAAATATCTTTATTCCACCATTTGGGCTTATCATTATAGCCTGGACGACGTATTTTCGATGGTATGCAGTCTTGCACTGCCTTAAGGTAAGTGGTTGTGAAACACTCCCAAGATGTATTTATGTCGTTATTGTTAGTCAGAAAGCTCCAGTCAGTTTCTTTAAGCTTTGATTTAAGTTTATGAAAATTTGCTTTCTTGAAATTAGGGACTTTCTCAATGCTGCTATTTGATTTGTTACTAGTAAACTTTAAAGTGAAAGTTATCGTACGATGGTCGCTGTTACTGAATTCATCACCAACATTCAAATTCTCTATTAATTCTTTTTTTGTTGCGAGTACAAGGTCAAGCACATTATTACCACGGGTCGGAGATTGTACAAATTGAAAAAGTGAACTCTTTTTATGTCATTGCACTTCTAACACATGAGGCATACACCTTTCCCTTCAGGGGGAGAGGCATTCTTTTCATGGTCAGGATTGGCATAAATTCTCTGAACCTCCCCCAGCCACACCTAATTCTAGCAACAGTGGCAGCCTCAGCCCCACCACCGGCAGAGATGGTATCTCCTAGGTAACAAAACTTGTTCACCAGCTCCAAAGACTCATTTCCAAAATTCACAGCCACAGGATCATCACTTAACACAAGCTCGCCTTTGCACACTACGCACTCAAATTTCTCTATTTCTGACTTATCCTTCGGCAGGGGCCCCTTTATTCTACTACAGTGCTTACTCCCATGGTGTACCCAACATCGACAGATGCTGCATTGAATTGAGTTAACACCCACTCCCTTTCCACACACTGCACATGGGTATGCACCGCTCTTTTCCACATTGCCTCGTCTCAATCTACAATGCATAACCTTGGTTTTGTTAATATTGACTCTTAAACCCTTGCTCGCCATGCCCTCTCTCCACTCTCTGAATTTGGCCTCAGCATCCTGCATACTGTCAGCTATTAGGACTAAATCGTCTGCATAAAACAGTTCCAACGGGAGTCCGCCTCTAAAAACTCTAGACAGCGCCTCCAAGACCATAATAAAGAGGAGGGGGCTTAACACTGAACCCTGATGGACTCCAACACGGACTGCTAACTCATCACTCAGTACACCCTTCACCCTCACCGAACTTCGCGAATCCTCATAAATCTTCATTATCACACGCACCAGCCACTCTTCCACACCAAGTTTCCTCATAGTCCACTGCACAACATCTCTAGGCACCATATCAAAGGCCTTCTCCGGGTCTACAAACACAAAGTAAAGATCCCTGCCTTTTAGTAAGTATCTTTCCTGTATCTGCCTGACTATGAAGATAACATCGGTTGTACCACGTCCTGGCATAAAACCAAACTGCATATCATCAATAGAGATGCTTTGCCTGATCAAACCCTCAAGGAATCTCTCACAGACCTTCATTATTTGGTCAAGCATTTTCAGGCCCCTATAATTTCCTCTCTCTAGCGCATCCCCTTTTCCTTTGTATATATTTACTATTACACTTTTGAGCCAATCCTCTGGGATTTTCTCATCTTTAATAATGGTGTTTATCAACTCAGTGACCAAGTTTACACCAATCTCCCTGAGGCTTTTATCATCTCAGCGACAATGTCGGAGCAACCTGGAGCTTTACCGGCCTTCATTTTATTGATTGCGTCGCTCACTACAGCTGGTGCTATCAAAGGAGGGGGCCCAGATATTGTTTTTCGATACTAAGCTGTTCCTTATCCCATTCAATCTCTACATTTAGCAATCGTTCATAGTGTACCTTCCATGCTTCTCTGATTTCATTTTCTGCATACACAACCTTCCCATTATCATTTCTAACACACTGTTCACCTATAATATCCCTGCTGTCATTTTTAACTCGCCTAGCTAGGTTGAAGATCCCATTGGGATTGTCAGTGTTACACACTTGTTCGAGGACCAGGTCCTTAATGCGATTTTTAGCATTGTAAATAACTCTTTTGGCAGTTCGTTTAGCTGCCTGGTATTCCTCCCTGCTGCCTCCTTTCTTCCATGCTTTGAAGCATCTCCTTTTCTCTTTCACAGCATGTTCTACCTCATCGTTCCACCACCAGAGGTCTTATTCCTGGGGTGACCCTTTGTTTTCCCACAGACTTTGTCAGTGGCTTATCCATCAATACCTTCACTTAACCTGACCTAGTGGCAAATTGGGAGGTTTAACGACCTCCCTAAATACCAAATAAGGAAAACCTCTTATTTGATAGTAGTCCCAGAGATTCAACCGTCCAGCTATTTCATTTGTAATGTCATCCGCTAGTATAGCGATAATGTGTTATCGGTACCACTTGCGCGGTCACCAATGTCTAGAGAATGCACCTCAATTCTGTACTAGGTACAGTATGGTATGGATTCCCCGAGACCACTGATGCAATCAGAAAAATGAATACATCGTCGAGGGTACAAAAAGAAAAATGGAATATCGAGCCCAGCTTATCTATAAACCTTTCAGTACCCTCGACCCTATAACCTTTAACCTCGTCAAGTTATCAGTATTGGATGGGCAGGGGCTGGGACTAGGGTGGGATACTATGATGGTTGATTCTCCAGGACTACTAACACAGAAGATCTTTTTCTTATTTGGTATTTAAGGAGGTCGTCAAGCCTCCCAATTTAATAGTGTTTCCTCCGAATCAACCGTCCAGCTTGAGTAGCAAATTGAAGGTGGAAATCCAATCGAAACCAACAAAAAGCCAGGTAAAAGACAAAGTCAAATAAAACACAAATTAACAAGGAAGTTTATAAACAAGAGATGAACTGTATGGTGCATATTAAGAAAATACAGTACAAGTGTGTCACATAAATGACACTTCTTATATACAGTCATGCTATGGCAGTCCAGTATATTATATTTAAATATAGGAGATGAAATATACTTATGTAAGGGAGAAAGCGTACCTATCGCTTCATAGCAAAAAAAAACATATAGCCCCCACTGGCCAGGAATAGTGCCCAGGGCTGCGCATGACAGGTGGAGAGGGACCTCGAGGCTTGCCAGTTCCTAGGTACAAAAATGTCAAAGAAAATTACCTAAAGAGTGACAGGAGAAAACCCCAGAAGCCAGCCAACTGTGCCGCTCACTAGTGGATGATCATATGATCGAACAACAGCACATGACAACCAGTGTCATGAACGGCAGTGCGAAAACGAAAATCAATGCCACACACAATTATCACAATGCAAAAGAACACTAAGAATGGAATCACGACACCCCACTTCAACGTGAAAATCCCTGTGGCTATGCCAGTGCAGAGTTCCCAATTCAATAAAGTGGGGGTGCCTACGGTCCAACCCTAAAAATCGCAAAACCTCTTAGTAGCGGCGCCGAGTTGATGGCTATATCTCGTACGCGGGCAGTATAACCCAGCATCCCGCCCAGTCGGGCGAGAGAAGAATGAGGAAGAGCGAGGCTCTCGTCTTTCGGCGAACGGCATGTTATGACTGAGGATCGACCAATCAAGCAGGAAACTGAGTATCAACACATGTAAGCATGCGGAGTATGAATATATAAGGCAGCTTCACCCCAAACTCAACTCTATGAACTCCAGTAACCAACATGCATCACTCTAGTTCAACTTGATTTAGCCAAGTGAACCATCAGTGGCAAAATATATTTAGGCAAAAACTAAGGCAGTGCACGGCTCTAAGTGAATAAAAACACCTAACTATCTATCTATCTATCTATTGCCTGACGCCATGATCCGCGAAGGGGTGGCCATGAACGAAACGCCCCCATCCACTTCTGTCCCCAGTCTGTTGACGCCCCTCCTCCCAACCAGCACTGCCTTCATTCATATACTTCTTCACTCCATCTTTCCACCTCTCTCTTGGTTTATATCTCCCTCTCTGTCCTTCAACCTCGCTCTCGTACATCCTCCTAAGTCATTCTCTCGCTTCCCATATGGTCCATATGACCGAACCATATAAAAGTGTTCCTTTTCAAACTTTCCATTACATCTACCTCCACACCACACCTCCCTCTTACTTCCTCATTTGTATGTCTATCCCTGCATGTATCTCATTTCCACCCCTCTCACTCAAGCCAGAGTGAAAAAGGACACAAGGAGCAACAAGAAAGAAGGAGAGAAGAGAGAAAGAAAACCAGGCAGCCTGCAGGATCGGAAAGACAACAGAAAAAAAGGAGAGAAGAGCATAAAAACGGGAAACCCACGAGAGCGAAAACCCACTAAAGACTGAGGAGTAAGAATGAACACCATTTGGAAAATAACATCACCACCCTAAGAGAGACAGAAACAATAACCCAAAACAAAGACGCACCACCAGGGGATGAAGACACGCCGCAACCCCGAGGAACAAAGAAGATGAAGCGAGCCACACCTGACTCCAGCCCGGGTGCTCGCCAAATTCAAAAGAGTGCGCAGACCAATCTCGCTCACAGCGCAACCACCCTGGCTGTGCCCGCGCTGCGGGGGTCCACCTTAAGACATTTAAACAGGCACCTTAATTAACCCCATGCCCTTCTTGCAGCCAGATACCTCGCCCCTGACTACGTTGCTGAAAGCGTGACTAGGTGAGCGAATCCTGAAGAGGGCAAACAGAGAGTACTGTATTTGCTGATCTTTAGGTGCAATGTGATTTGCCAGTACACCAGTCAGTGCAATCTAAGATTATCTAGGTCCTTTCCAATCTTCTAGTCTAAATCCACTACAAGGAGGAGCCCAGAGACGATCCATAGTTCCTGGCTACTAAGACAAACTATCAGCAGCTGGGAGCAATAAAATGAATACCCATACAACCTCAACCCCAGTTACACCCTGCCTGGCCATAGCCCCACGAAAGGACTCTCTTGGCGAATAAAGAACTTCACACCATTGCGAAGGGACAATACCACCGAAAGGAGACCCCAGACTGACTACCATCCAAGGATCCATCCCTCCTGGAAAACCACAACGAAGCCAAGGGACTCAGCTTCGGTGTGGGAACTCTCTCATCTTAATCAACCAGTTTGATTTCGTGGCCTGCAGCTTCAAGTGTGCAGTGCAAGACATGAACAAAATATTACACCAAAGACAACAACAATTCCCAAGAGGCCTAAATGCAACCACTGAAGAAGGAGCTGAAGAAGCAGAAGAAGAAAACATGATGGATATCAACCCTAAGGAAATTGAGGCCTACGTAGTTGCAGTTTCAATTAACGAGGACCCCGAATTCTTGGATTTTTAGAGCCGCCCCTGTCCATCTCAGCAATGACAGGGGGCCTTAAATAGACGCGTGCACCTCCAGTCTACACGCAAATTACCTTCCAAGGTGTAGAAGTGCGACTGCTGGTAGACACGGGCGCAGCTCGCTATTATATATTCACCCATTTTTTGTTTTACATGAACAAGAAAAAGTTTGGAAATCTGCGGCCCTCCAAGGCAAGCCTAATCAGCACAGGTGACACCCTCTTACCCCTGCAAGGAGAAACAGCGCCTCTACATGTCAACATCCCCTAACCAACTAGCCTTCTGCCACCACTCCTTCATCGTTATTTACTCTGAGTGCCATCAGTATGATGGGTACTTGGGTCTAGACTTGATGCAAAACCTCCAGGCACAAATTGATTGTGGGAAGTGTCACCTGCAATTACTGACTTCACTAAAAGAAAAGATTGTTGATCGTTGTAAATTGAACATAAAGAAGACAGCTAAAACCACAAACAGCAAGAAGAAGCCAAAACAGACCACTCAAGACTCCAAGTCTTCAGTCAACATCAACCCTCACCATTCCTTCATGCCCAACCCTCTCATCTGCAGTCACAGCACAGAACATCAGCATCCATACCAACCATCAGATATGGGTGCCAATTTCCAAATAAGCAGACATGACATTAGTGCTAGTCCCTCACATTGACTCTCTAAACTCAAAAGTGGAATACATTCTATCCATTGCTCCTTTCTCAGAAATCTCCATCTTAGGAGATTTCAACGTTCACCACCACCAATGGTTCTCCGCTCATACTACTGACCCACCTGGTAAACAAGCCTACGTCTTTTCTATCTTAAATTACCTAGAGCAGTTGGTTCAGCAACCCACCCTTATCCCGGATCGCTTTGGAGATAGGCCCAACATTCTTGACTTATTTCTAAAATATAACCCTTCTTATTATACTGTCAATCATTTCTCTCCTCTGACCATAAACTTATCTCTGTCATCTGCCTTATCTCTCAAATACGGCCACCTGATCCTCCCAGCTGGCGGCGCTTGTGGCACTTTGGCGCTGCCGACTGGGAGGCTCTCTGGCAGTACTTCTTTGATTTCGCATTTAATGATTTTAGCTTCCGTGGCCGGGGGACTCTCGGAGAGTGCTGAACGCATTATCGAGGTAATCCTATCGGGCGTGGAGGCTCACATTCCATTTACTTTCTCTCAGACTAATGCAAACAAATCTTGGTTTACTCACGCTTGTGCTTATGCTGTCCGCAATAAGAAGGAAGCATTCAAACGGAACCGACGCCTCAATAATCTCATTCTTCCTATGTTTCTGCCCGTAATCAAGCCAAATCTGTTCTTCGACTTGCCGAAAACACTTTCATCAATAATAAATGCACTGAACTATCCAACTCTAGATCTTTCCAAGCTTTCTGGCATCTAGCCAAAAACCTCTCCAACAATTTTTCTTCCTTGCCATTCCCTTGCCTTTTCCACTCTGATGGCACAACTATCACTTCTTCCTCTGTCAAAGCTGAACACTTCGCTCAAACATTTGCTAGAAACTCCACCTTGGATGATTCCGGTGCAATTCCTCCCTCTCCAACCCCCTCTCTCCTACTTATGCCTAATATCATAATCTCTACTAAAGATGTACTTTCTACCCTCTCTGGGCTTAATACTAAGAAGGCATACGGTCCGGATGGCGTTCCTCCGGTTGTACTGAAAAACTGTGCTTCTGTGCTGACTCCTTGCCTAGGCAAAATCTTTCGTCTCTGTCTCTCCTCCAACGTCTTTCCTTCTTGCTGAAAGTTTGCTCTCATTAAACCTGTCACAAAGAAGGGTGACCACTCTCAACCCTCCAACTATCGTCCAGTTGCTCTCATCTCTTGTATCTTTAAAGTATTTTAAACTTTTCATACTTCCACATTTCGTTAGCATTTATACTCTCATAATCTACTCTCAGATCGCCAGTATGACTTCCTTAACGGTCGCTCTACTGGTGATCTTCTTTCATATCTTACTAACTCTTGGTCATCCTTCTTTCGGTACTTCGGTGAGACCTTTTCTATTGCACTAGACATATCGAATGCCTTCGATAGAGTCTGGCACCAATCTTTAATTTCTAAACTACCCTCCTTCGGTTTCTATCGCTCCATCTGTGCCTTTGTCTCTAATTTCCTTTCCGGCCATTCCATAGCTGCGGTTGTGGACGGCCATCGCTCTGTTCCTCATCCTATCAACTCGGGTGTTCCTCAGGGCTCTGTCCTATCTCCCATTCTCTTTCTAATTTTCATAAATGATCTTCTCAACTGTACCTCCAGTCCCATCCATTCATATGTAGATGACTTTACCTTACACTACTCTATTAGTTTTCCTGACCGCCCCAGCCAGCAATCCCTTAAAGACAAATGTAATGAAGCCATGTAACACTTATCTTCTGATTTAACTACTATTTCCAATTGGGGTAGAGAAAACCTTGTTACCTTTAATATTTCCAAAACCCAATTTCTTCATCTTACTACCCGTTCATGATTCCCAGAGGACTAACCCTTACAATTCAACAATACAAAAAGTAATCCTTCATCTTCTCTCAATATTATCGGTGTCTCTTTTTCTTCTGCTCTCACTTGGAAGGACCATATTACCAGTCTTGCTAAGGCAGCCTCCCAGAAGCAGGGTGTGCTCAACCGCCTCAAGGGGTTCTTTACCCCTGCGCAGCTTCTTGCTATGTACAGGGGCACAGTGCGTCCTTGTATTGAGTATTGTTCACATGTGTGGGGAGGATCCTCTCACACCGCACCCCTAGACAAAGTAGAACGGAAAACCTTTCGTATCATTAACTCCCATCCACTCACCAACTCTCTGCAATCTCTTTCTCCTCGCCGCAATATTGCATCTCTCTCGCTATTCTATCGCTACTATAATAATCAATGTTCCTCAGAGCTTTTCCAGTGTATACCACCTCCTCTACGTAGGGTATGTAGTACCCGTTTTGCAACACAATCCCACCCATACTCTGTGCAACTCTCCAACCCAAGAGTGAAACGTTACTCACAGACTTTCTTCTATTCAACAGCTGAGCTCTGGAACTCTCTTCCAAAATCAGTCTTTTCCTCTTCCTGACTTAAATTGCTTCAAACTCTGTGTCCAGGCATTTTGGCTCGATCGTCCCTTGATTTTATTCCTGTCACTCTTTCAACTCTGGGGGAGGCACTCGATACAGGCTGTTCTGCCTTTTGTTTCCCTCACTCACATAGAAGAAAAATAAGTTGAAATATAGAAAGACAAAAACAAAAACAAAAATTTCAAAGTCATCAAAGGCATAGACAATATGAACTGTACTAAGTACTTCGCTATCGACCAGTCTAATTACACGTCGGTAAACGGTTGCACAATTATTGGTAAATCTTTTAATTCACACGAACCTAAACAAAATTCTTCCATCGAGCTGTCAACTTGTGGAATGGCCTTCCCCGAAACGTTATAGACTGCAGCACCGTTGATTCTTTTAAACTTCGCCTAGACAAATATCTTGCATCAAACTCGCGACTGACTGTGTTTGTAAATTAATAACTTTATTTTATTCCCCCCTTAGATTCATCAAGGATTATTGTGTATATATTCCTAATACGTTACTCCTTTTTCCGATATAATAAAGACCCTTATTACTGTGTTATGTTACTAATCCATCTGTCCCATACTAGCTTCCTAATCCTGCCACGGACATTAGTTCCAGGGCAGTATTTCTCTTTCCAATTTTCCCTTACCCACTGTAAACCACTGTTTGGACACTTGATCCACAGTCTTGTGGAGGACAAGCAGCCTAGAGGGGTCAGTAGACCTGTTGTTGCTAGATTTCCTTTGTACTCCTTTGTACTCTCTCGCTATTCTATCGCTACTATATTAATCAGTGTTCCTCAGAGCTCTCCCAGTATATACCACCTCTGTGCAACTCTCCAACTCAAGAGTGAAACGATACTCCCAATCTTTCTTCTATTCAACAGCTGAGCTCTGGAAATTTCTCCCTCATCCTATGACTTAAATTGCTTCAAACTCTGTGTGTTCAGGCATTTTGGCTCGAACGTTCCAAATGTTTTGCCCTGTCACTCTGTCAACTCTGGTGGAGGCACTCGTCACAGACAGTGTTGCCTTTTGTCTCCCCCATCCACGTAGAAAAAACAAAAAATTAAAAAACATTGAACCCCATGGCCTTTTTGCCGCTAGATACCTCGCCCCTGACTACGTTGCTGAATGCGTGACTTGGTGAGCGAAACATAAAGAGGGCAGACAGGGATCGGAATAGCTGCCGATCTCTAGGTACAATGTGATTTGCCAGTACACTGGTCAGTACAGTCTGAAATCATCTAGCCCTATCCAATCTCCTGGTCTAAATCCATCTGCGAGTACACTGGTCAGTGCAGAGAGATTAATAGACTCGGAGTTTCTTAGACTGTCCCTCTAGTTTAAGGATAGCACGGAAGATTTGTATAGTAACGAAGGTTGTCTGTGCACTGGCCGGTGCAGCTCTAGTTACCGTGCAGATCCTGGACATTGACCTACTGGTCCAAGCAGTGATAAACCCCAGCCCCGAGCTTTAGCTTGTGTCCAGTACACTGATCCGTGTAGCCTGTTAATTCTCAGCCCTGAACTCTAGCTTTCTACCAGTACACTGGTCCGTGTAGGCTGTTAATTCTCAGCCCTGAGCTCTAGCTTGCTACCAGTACACTGTTCCGTGTAGCCTGTTATAACTCAGCCCTGCGTATTGACCCTCTACGTGTATACTGGTCCGTGCAGTTGGTTAGCTCCAGCTCTTGGGTAGAGGTTTGTAGCCAGTACACTGGTCAGCACGACAGCCTAGACTCGAGCTAAGTCACCAGTACACTGGTCCATGCTTCTAAGCAAGTTCTCTGGCTCGACTGACCTATCCCCTGGATAGCAAAGAGTCCAGTGTGTGACGAGAACCTGCTGAAGGACGTTGGCGGAGGATCACTACCGACCCTGCCATGGAACCTGACCAAGAACGCTGTCGGAGGACCACTACCTGCCCTGACGTTGAAGCCACTACAAGGACGAGCCCATAGACAATCCATAAATACTGGACCACGACTCGAGAACGATAATATAGCTTTGTTGAAGACTATATTACTGACCTCCCTTCTCTCTCGATAGGCCTCTATATTTGAGGATACAAACCACAGATACTATCGTTGTAAGGTGAAATATATTGTACATGGACTCCTCGTGAAACTATTTATGATAATATCTTACCTTGCAGCCCTACACTCCCACCAAGTGATACACGCAAATTCAACCCCAGTGACACCTATAGTTTCCGCGTATGTGTGACAAAGTGATACTTGATTTATTGTGTTATATAATTCATTAATTAAGTCATTCTATAAGTGCTTTCGTGACCTTATTGTATCTATGTGCCAAGACTCCTAAGTGCGCTTTTTAAAGAATAATATACATCTGTGATAAACTCTAATATCGAGACACTCAGTGCATTATTTTTGTATTGTTTGTAAATTATTATTATTACTTTATAAGAGTATAAACCCGCCTTAACTAAATTTGCAATTCACGTCAGTAATGGGTCATATATATTTCCATGTCCATGTTGTATGTATTACGTTGTATGTCGTTCAGTGTGTGAACAAGTAGCCAACTAAGCCATATCGTTGGAAGTAGACCGAAGGGTGAAGCATGGGGTGCCAACGGCCGTGGCACAGCCTGCCCCCTACAAAGTGTCTCAACTAGGTACCAATGCAGGTTCAGAAGCCTCGCTCGCTTGGTGCCAGGCTTTCGTTCGTGAGGGTGAAGTAGAGCTGTGTGGGTAGGTCTATCCAGTCAAGGTTCTTAGGGATTCGGGAGCTAAGCAGTCCATGTGTTTGAACTTGACGGGAAGCCGATAAAATCTGACGAGTTTGTGTTATGTCGAGGTGTAAATACTGAGGCCTATTATAGCCTCGTTCCTGTTCATCTTAGGTGTCCTGTAGTCACGGCGACGGCGAAGGTAGCGGTCGTAGACACAATACCTGTGGAGGGGATTGATTTTCTGCTTGGAGCAGATATGGCAGGGAGCAGAGTCTTTCCACCTCCGGTAGTGGTGTCGGAGCAGGTACAACCTGAGGAGAGGATCAAGGAAGCTAAGAAGCTGCCTCCCGATTTGTTTCCGGTGTGTGAGGTCAAGAGATCTATGGCCCAGGTTGTACAGCTGGAGGAATTGTTAGGGGAGGAGATAGATCTGATCGAGGGGATGAACAGTACTGAATCTGCATCACCCATAGATTTGACTGATCTGCAGGGTGCCGAGGGTGTGCAGGACGAGGAGGAAGGCTCAGCGGAAAGGTCCTCACTCGTTTCACCCGGTGCCAGAGGTGATACTGAAGGGAGCGATCGGGTCCCTACGGGAGGACCGGTTGATCCTGTACCATCGAATCAGACCGACTTGGAGGCTATACCTAATTTTACCACCGTGGCACCGGGGGAGATGGGTGAGGCGCCGCAAAGTGATGCTTTATTAACACATTTGTTTTCTAAGATCGGGGAGGGTAATCCAGGCAGACGTAAAACCCATCAGCTGTGCCATGTTAACGGGGAGTTATCTGAGGCAGTTTGTGCTACTGTATCCGCTCAGAACGGGTCAGTAGAGAAAGTTGAGTCAGATCCGGTCAATTTCTTGCCTATGTTATTGACTGGAGAGTTGGAGTCGGAGGTGCAGGGTGAGCCCGGGCCTGGTGGATGGTGGTTGGATAACCCAGGTCCCGGGGCTAGCGGTTCATGCACTGTGGGAACGCCAGACAAGGCTCTTGCAGTGCCTCTCAACCCCCCTCTGCACTCTCCCCAATTCTCCGGTCCCAGGGGCCAGGATGCCGTGTCTCGTTGCCCTGTCCTGGTTGTAGAAGGCATGAAGGAGGAGGAGGAGAGGAAGCTTTTGCCAGGTGAGGCTCTGCCGGCTGGGACATGGGCAGAGATCGGGTACCTGGCCCTGCGGGAGAAATTGACCCATTTAGCTCCGGAAAGGGTTGAGGAGATGTTTATTACCTTGTGGGCTTATCCACACGTGTTCGGGGATGCACCAGGTTTGACATCTTGGGCGGTGCATAACATCGATGTGGGAGAGAACAAGCCTATAAAACTACCACCTTGCAAAGTATATTTACTCCCCAAGACAGATACCTACCCTTTACCGAGAGTTGATGACTCGGTAGACAAGATTGGGGCAGCCACGTGCATCATAAAAGTGGACTTAGTTAAAGGCTATTTGCAAGTCCCACTACCAGAACGTGCCAACAAAATCGATAGTTTTGTGGTAGGGGGAGGAGTGTATCAGTGCCAGGTAATGCCTTATGGCTTGAAGTATGCTCCCGCCACCTTTCAGCGGTTAATGGACAGGGTTGTGCATGATGTCCCCAATTGTTTAGTGTCCATGGATGATGTTGAGCACCCCATTTTCTACTTTTCGAAAAAGTTTAACCGAGCACACAAGAATTATTCTGTGATCGAGAGGGAGTTGCTAGCTATTATTTTGAGTTTATACCATTTCGCTGTTTATTTGCCACCATATGGGCCTGTTACGACCGGGCACTCGGGTACACTAGGGCTCTTACACAGGACTCGAGTATGGCTCGCTGCCACAACGGAAACACACGATCCCAACCCCAGAGTACTGCCAGCCGAACAAAAAACGCCACTACCCTCCAGAGTTCTATCTGCTATAACGGGGTATACAAGAACTCGGTACTAGCGTTTCACACAACAGACTAATAACAAGACGGGAGTTATCTAGTCTGGTCAACAATCAAACAAAGAAGAAAGTACTACAACACTAAAGAATAGTGTTGGCCGAAGCCGAAGTAATCCACCCTTGAACTAAGAACTTAAGAAGTCCTCCACCCTCTACTTCGGATCGGCACTATTACGTTACGTTAAACAATAGTCCTCGAGCATCAAGCAAGGAATCTTCTGATAAGTTAGATGCTTCTCGAATACTCATAAGAAGTAAGTATCGGATTTTGAACAGCAATTTAATGAATAACTCACTGGTAATTAAAGGCTTTAAATTGACATAAGAAGAATTATAAGAATAAACAATAGTAAATGGCAAACATTAAGAAGAAGTACTCCGACAATGCACTGACAATAGCCTACTAGGATTGTGCTCGGGGGCCACTAATCTCTAAAGTAGCTAGGCGTGCCACACATGAAATCAATAGTGCATACACAATAACATACATAAGGAGAAGCTTCAATACTATGCTGTATCTGCTGGTCGAGCAAAGTCTAGCTGGGATGTAGTAGGCTAGGAAACAATGGCTGAGCAAGCGGCTCGTAGCCTAGCGAGGTCCTTAAGACTGTGCGGCCAAATTACGTTAATTGACGGGATGCTCTCTTGAGAGATCCAGATCACTAGTATCTGGTTCTCTCCTGGCGATCCTCTCAAAGTCAAGCAAATGAGATAGCACAGTGTTGGGTGGCAGAGGCAAAAGCCCTCACTCGCAACACAGTGCTAAACTCCCACGGTACACAGTCAGAAAGACCACCTAGGCGTTCCACGTCTCCGTTGCAATTGTACTGGTTCAACCGCAACCTAGTACTCATAGGAAATCACAACTCAGAAACCCTATCCCAGTCTAGCATTGCCTAAGCCAGCAGAAAACAGGAACATGAATAATCGCACACAGGGAAATGCATATACGAGTGCAACAAACATCAATCAATCCTATTCTAGTTAACCCTTCCAAAAATAGGCTATCTAACAGGCACTTATCTCGTGAGAACTCAAGCGATAATACTTTGGCTGACTAAATCTGCACCAAAGGGGTCATTGAGGTTATAAAGGGTCGAGAAGGGAAGAAGATAGGCTGTTCAGAGAGTAGAGAAAGTTCACATCAGTCGGAAGAATATGGATAGTTGCAAGGGATATGAGAAGTCGCTCTGCCTGATGAGTTCTAAAGAATTGTGGCGAGGACCTCTCCTTTTTATACTCGGCCCTCTAGCGGCATATCGCAAACTACTAAGGACCGCCCACTGACAATCATTACGTAATATTCTCTCAATCTGGGATCGACAAAGGATTTCCCACGCGCTTGAGGAGGGAGGAGGGAGGAGGGAGGAGGGAGGGAGGCCTACCTACCTCGTGGCGCGCTCCCGGGCCGTCGTTACATAACTCTCTCTCTCATCATTATAAAAAAAGTCCCACACACAATACTTATATCTAATGATATAAAATAGAACTCGTTGACTTAGAAGAAAACAAAATACATAATTATAATACTTATAGTACAACGGTTCACATAAACTGAGTTAGGAAACTCTACACAGACTACAGCCAAAGTTCCTGCCCTGACGATCCTAGCGAGAGTGGGGTCTGACTGAGCGTTCTGTACAGCATGCTCATACTCGGCATGCGTCACACCTCCCCCAAGATTTTACTTGCTCAACCCTGAGCTAAAACCTGACACGCAGAACCTCATCAAACCCCCCACACCCAGCGACCGCATGGCACTAAAACAACGCTGAGTTTATTACTAAAACACATCTTATAAAAAAAAAATTCACATTTCATAACCCCTCCCTAACAATAGCAAAAGACATAATATCATGCTCCCAGAGCGAGCTTACAGCAGCTCAGCCGTTTGATAGTTCGTGGACTACTCAAACTCTACAGGCTATGACAAACTTATACAATTATCTATAACAAAAGAAAGAGTTTTTTTATGATTTTTATATTTTAATGTTTTTTTCCGGCTGCACTATAAGGGCAGCCTATTTTTTTCTTCTATACCAAACGCTCAACTCCTGCTTTACGACCCAATACGCTGGGCTACAACCGCGAGCCAACAAGCACCAAGCGCAAAATACTATTCAAACTAAAGCAGGAGGCTACCCGTGTGTCAATCTACCCAGGATCATATACCCTTGAACGACCATCTGCAACCACGTTATCACAACCGGCAATATGGCGTATGTCCAGGTTATATACCAATAACCTTAGTGACCACCTGGTCAGCCTCATATTCCGATTGTGAAACTGGTCCAAGATCTTGAGAGGGTGATGATCTGGGTAAACTACAACAACCGGACCATAGGCTGGAACATAGACCTCGAAATGCCCCAGCGCATCATCGTCCTTTTCACTTTCATTCATCAGGTTCTGAAACGTTGCTAGTGCATTCTTAAGTCCGTCAGGCATAACATTGCACTGGTAGGTACTCCCGTCCACAACAAAACCACATACCTCTTTAGCACGCTCGGACAAAGTTACAAGCAACGACCACTCACGACATTCCTTATCCCTCAGACCCTTCGTCCACACGTAATCCAGCTCTGCTTGCACCACAGGCTGTCGAGCAGGATTTATACGGTAGGGAATTAAACTGAGCCTTGCACTATCTCCAGCCTGCATGTCGGATTCTACCCCGTACATCAGGCCTGGAGAAGCAACAAACATGCGAAAGTACTGCCATAGCCTAGTAAACAACTGCCTTGCACTGTCTCCACGAACAACATGCCTAGTGCCCTCCCACAACCCAGCCGAGACCGCAGCTTCTAACCTGTAGTCTCCCTCCTTCTCCACCTTCGTCCCTAGAACAGCCAGGTCATGAGAGGGACAATCAGTACCACCTGTGCAGTCACTCCCACAGTTCATTATTGCTAAGGCTTCCCCGCCGATACCGTACATGCGCACCCCCGCATTCCTTGTGACGACATCTGCCTGCGCAGCATCACCGCTTTCAGCGAAATGGCCAGATACAGTCGGTCTATGGTAGGGCTGTTGCATTAGACTAGAGCAGCATTGGGAGGCTATGCGACGACCGGGCACTGCGATACCACAGCCGACCTTACCAATCTGCTCAATGTCCTCCTTTTGACCACCACCCTTGGCAGCCATGGGTCGACCCTGACCTGGCAACCATGCCAAAGCCTCGTCGCCCACCTTAAACCACCGAAACAACGAGGCTAACGGTCTTTCAACAGTCACGTGACCTGCCCGTGGAACATCTTGCACCGCCCGAGTTGTGAGACTCAGGGGCTCGGCACAACCAGTGGGGTATGAACCGAGCTGGTGCTGGAGTGCTGCACACTGCTGCTCAGGCAGGTGCTCTAGCGCTTCCACAGCCACCAGACTCGTGTCCCCCGCCCACTGTTCCGCCGAGACATGACAATCCCTTCTCTCCTCCACCTGTGCCCTACTACCCCCCTCTCCTTCTCCACCTTGGCCGCGGCAGACCAACGCAGGGACAGTAGGCTGCTCAGGTGGTTGCCTCACGAACTCCTCCAACAGGTTCACATGACATGCTTCCCCGTCCTCGTGTTTAATCTCGACAGCACCATTACCACACTTCTGAACTTCCGGATCCTCCAACTGCAGTTTACAAATATCTGAGGGAACCAACCTGTCTAGATGCTTCCGAAGCAACTCAAGTCCTCCCCCAATATCAAACTGAGCAACCCTTTTTTCTCTCCGTGTGCAACGTTGCTGCCTCGGAGTCTCTTCCGGCCCTACCTCCTCACTAGCTGTGACAGGTCCTGGGGCCTCTCCAGACTCTAACATAGGTGCCAATACTGAATCACCCAGGAGAGCCGCCGAGTCAAAACTCTTAAAACCAACTCCAGCTTTAGCCTCCTCCTGTTGATCGTTCCTCTGCTGGTCTGAAGACGGAGGACTAGGCTGTGACACTTTAGCTGCCCGAGCTCGGGTGACAGCACACGCCATGGGTTCTGCCTGGCACCGCTCGACACACTCTTGCTCTTCCCTACTCACGTCGGCCGTCCTCTCGGCAACGACTAAGGGTAGAACCTCAGAAGCGGGCATTGCAAAGTCGTTGCCGAGAAGAAGGTCGACGCCCTCCACTGGCAGTTTCTCCACAATCCCGACATCCAATTCACGTGTCACACCATCCACCTCCAACTCCAACCGCACCAGCGGGTATGACCGAGTTGCATTAATACCCTGCACCACTACCACCCGAGCCACATTTATAGGGTAGCCAGTCAAGTTATTCATCAGAGTCTGGGAAGCACCTGTATCACGCAAGACCTCTACTCCATGCTTGCGCCCCGCCCACATCACGCAACCCCGTCCTCTATGGTCGCAAAAAACATCCTGAGCAGGGTTCGAGCCTCCCAGGTGCTTCTGCATTGGCTGTGCCTCAGCCTCTGACGAACTGCCCCGGGCAAACTCAGAAAACTTCGGAGACACACCAATGTTGCAGGCCAAAGACACAGCTGCTGTAGGTGGTTTGCTAGGACAGACTCTTGCAAAGTGCCCCTTTTCATGACAATGATAACACTCCAACTCCCCTCGGGGCTTCCCTTGGTACTGGGAAGGGCCCGGCCCCTTCTTAAATGGGACGGTGCTAGTCTTGTGGTCAGTCTTGGTATCATAGCTCTTGTACTTGTTTGCATAATGTATATCACCAACTCGGGGGGGTGGGGCGTCACACCCCTTGTTACCTGCCTCACTACGCTGGGCAGACCCGCACCCACGAATTAGTGATAGCCGGAGGTCAGCCATCTCAGCTGCCTCCTGTAGAGTTTTAGGGTTCTTTTCTTTAATAGTTAAAGTCATATCTGCACCTGTACACTTATAAAACTGCTCGAGCAGAAACAGCTCAGTCAACTGTTCGGCCGTCTCAGCTTTCTCAGAACGTGTCCAGTTTGTAAGTGCATCTTTTAAGTCCCGGGCATGTTCAAGAAAGGTCGCCTCCCTAGTCTTTGTAACACCCCGAAACTTCAATCGATATGTTTCTGGTTGCAACTCGTATGCCCGTAGGACAGCTCTCTTCAATTCTGGGTAGTCAATGCAAGACTCTAAAGGCAGTGCATCATAAGCCTTCAGACCCTTACCCGTAAGTCTTGAGGAGACCAGAGCTGCCCACTTCTCTTCAGGCCAATTATGCTCCCTACACTTCTTCTCAAAACGATTAAAAAATTCTGTGACTTCAGTTTCACTAAATGCCGGCACCAACTTGACTAAGTGGGACAAGGACTGTTCTCTTACTTGGCCCTCACGGCCCATCCGAGTCCCTGTCGACTCTGCACGAGTCTTATCTAAATCTATTTGAGCACAATATTTCTCTGAGTCGTACCTAAGCTCAGCCTCGTGCCTCCTAATCTCAGCCTCAATCTCCTTCTCCTGCTTCCTACTCTCATTCTCCTGCCTTCTGGTCTCATTCTCCTGCCTTCTGGTCTCAGCCTCAATTTTAGCAAGCTCAAGTTTAAATATCATATCTGGAGACAGGCAGGAAGAGGGAGCTGCCACTACTGAAGGAGGGGGGGCAAGAACTGGGGAACCACCATACGCACCGCCCGAGGGCACTCCAATCTTCCAATTCTCATCCCTCTGTGGGAGAGTGCTAACCTCCGGCAACTGAGTGGACGGCACTGTGGGAGTCGAGTGAGAGGGGATCTGGGGAGGAACCCCCCCAAACGCCCTCTCCTCCGAAACCCCATGTCGCCCACGCAACACCCAGGAAATCAGCTCCCCCTTGGACATCCCTCCTACATTGGATAGACCCAAAACCTTGGCTATCAGGTGCAAGCCATAAACATTCACCCCAGTCAGCCTCTCCTCCGTCACGTGGTACCGCTTACTCACAAAAAGTCTAGCATCCTCCTCACTAGTTACTAACGGCACCTCCTCAAATGGCATCTCTCGCTCCTCGTCAGTACTAGGGCACGACATACTGAAGTTCACAAAAAATTCTCGAGACAAAAGTGTTAAACTCCCTTATGTAAGCACTAATTACTAAATTAACTGGAGTCTCTTAAATGCTCTCCTAATTGCCTTACAAAAAAAAATATTCTTCAATATGTACGCTAAAGTACGAACAAACAAATGTTGTACAACTCTGCAAAAAATTATACTGTTCACAAAATCCTAAGCAAGGTCGCCATTTGTTACGACCGGGCACTCGGGTACACTAGGGCTCTTACACAGGACTCGAGTATGGCTCGCTGCCACAACGGAAACACACGATCCCAACCCCAGCTGCCAGCCGAACAAAAAACGCCACTACCCTCCAGAGTTCTATCTGCTATAACGGGGTATACAAGAACTCGGTACTAGCGTTTCACACAACAGACTAATAACAAGACGGGAGTTATCTAGTCTGGTCAACAATCAAACAAAGAAGAAAGTACTACAACACTAAAGAATAGTGTTGGCCGAAGCCGAAGTAATCCACCCTTGAACTAAGAACTTAAGAAGTCCTCCACCCTCTACTTCGGATCGGCACTATTACGTTACGTTAAACAATAGTCCTCGAGCATCAAGCAAGGAATCTTCTGATAAGTTAGATGCTTCTCGAATACTCATAAGAAGTAAGTATCGGATTTTGAACAGCAATTTAATGAATAACTCACTGGTAATTAAAGGCTTTAAATTGACATAAGAAGAATTATAAGAATAAGCAATAGGATATGGCAAACATTAAGAAGAAGTACTCCGACAATGCACTGGCAATAGCCTACTAAGATTGTGCTCGTGGGCCACTAATCTCTGAAGTAGCTAAGCGTGCCACACATGAAATCAATAGTGCATAAACAATAATATACATAAGGAGAAGCTTCGATACTATGCTGTATCTGCTGGTCGAGCAAAGTCTAGCTGGGATACATAAGGTTAAGAGACAATGGCTGAGCAAGCGGCTCGTAGCCTAGCGAGGTCCTTAAGACTGTGCGGCCAAATTACGGTAATTGACGGGATGCTCTCTTGAGAGATCCAGATCACTAGTATCCGGTTCTCTCCTGGCGATCCTCTCAAAGTCAAGCAAATGAGATAGCACAGTGTTGGGTGGCAGAGGCAAAAGCCCTCACTCGCAACACAGTGCTAAACTCCCACGGTACACAGTCAGAAAGACCACCTAGGCGTTCCACGTCTCCGTTGCAATTGTACTGGTTCAACCGCAACCTAGTACTCATAGGAAATCACAACTCAGAAACCCTATCCCAGTCTAGCATTGCCTAAACCAGCAGAAAACAGGAACATGAATAATCGCACACCGGGAAATGCATATACGAGTGCAACAAACATCAATCAATCCTATTCTAGTTAACCCTTCCAAAAATAGGCTATCTAACAGGCACTTATCTCGTGAGAACTCAAGCGATAATACTTTGGCTGACTAAATCTGCACCAAAGGGGTCATTGGTTAAAAAGGGACGAGAAGAGAAGAAGATAGGCTGTTCAGAGAGTAGAGAAAGTTCACATCAGTCGGAAGAATATGGATAGTTGCAAGGGATATGAGAAGTCGCTCTGCCTGATGAGTTCTAAAGAATTGTGGCGAGGACCTCTCCTTTTTATACTCGGCCCTCTAGCGGCATATCGCAAACTACTAAGGACCGCCCACTGACAATCATTACGTAATATTCTCTCTCAATCTGGGATCGACAAAGGATTTCCCACGCGCTTGATGAGGGAGGAGGGAGGAGGGAGTGAGGCCTACACACCTCGTGGCGCGCTCACTGGCCGTCGTTACATAACTCTCTCTCTCATCATGATATATAAGTCCCACACACAATACTTATATCTAATGATATAAAATAGAACTCGTTGACTTAGAAGAAAACAAAATACATAATTATAATACTTATAGTACAACGGTTCACATAAACTGAGTTAGGAAACTCTACACAGACTACAGCCAAAGTTCCTGCCCTGACGATCCTAGCGAGAGTGGGGCCTGACTGAGCGTTCTGTACAGCATGCTCATACTCGGCATGCGTCACACACCTAGCTAAGATTAACCCCATCAATAGATGATTTTACCTTTTTAGTTTAGTTTAGTTTAGTTATACTGTGTGTGTGTGGGGGGGGGGGGGGGATCTTTAGACGGTTTCATTCAGCTTAGGAAGGATCTCGAGGAGTTTGAGAGCGAATCAATATTTTATCACATTTAGTCCTAGAGGTCCTTCCTACAATACAAAAAGGTCTATTTCATGTTTAAAGAGAAGACAAACGCGTTCTTGTTTACTGAAAGGGTCAAGGTGGAGTTATACAAGAGATTGTTCGGCAGTTCTAATGGACGAGAAACACGCAATATGTTTAGACCCACTAACAACGCTTATAAGAGAGTTTTATAAGTCCATTGTATTTTTTTGTTTTTATTTTTAATACTGCATATAGATTTAGAATACAAGCGTTATTAAATATATATATATATAGGAGACCGCAAGAGATATATATATATATATATATATATATATATATGTGTGTGTGTGTGTGTGTGTGTGCGTAGCCTATACATATATATGTATATACAGTATATATTGTGTTGACCTGACAAACCTATTATGATGCTATCACAGAATATGCCATGGAAATCTAATTTCATGAATATTTACCGTCATATAAAAACACTATAATTTAATACAGAAGACCAAGGTACAGGGTTTTCCATTGTCAAGTAATAGGTTAAGGGGAGGTATTTAGTTTGTTCCCTAGACCTCCATCAAGCTTAAAATTACATCCCCTTGAGTCCCTTTCAAGATAAATTTGTACATTTTTCGGTAGAAAAATGTCCCGGCCGAAGGCCGGTTCCTCTTAAATTACAGGCTCGCTATCGCTCGCCAGGATAAAATCGACACCTAAATGGCACAAATGGTCTTAAAATTGACAGCAATGGGGCGAAAGTTCTTAAAATCGCCAAAATAATGGGGCTAAACATGAGGGAGAAAGGGGCCAAGAAAATAATCCCTCAAGTGGATATCTCCCCTTAAAGATTATCTATTCTGTTCACTAGACAAACTTATGATATCCTGACTTATGACGGTATCAATATGAAGGTATGTCAATGATGGATTAGTCTTTAAGTTTCATTGACGTAACCCACGACACAATTCAAAATAACGCATCTGCCCGTCATACAAATAACGCATCTGCCCGTCATACAAATAACGCATCTGCCCGTCATACAAATAACGCATCTGCCCGTCATACAAATAACGCATCTGCCCGTCATACAAATAACGCATCTGCCCGTCATACAAATAACGCATCTGCCCGTCATACAAATAACGCATCTGCCCGTCATACAAATAACGCATCTGCCCGTCATACAAATAACGCATCTGCCCGTCATACAAATAACGCATCTGCCCGTCATACAAATAACGCATCTGCCCGTCATACAAATAACGCATCTGCCTGTCATACAAATAACGCATCTGCCTGTCATACAAATAACGCATCTGCCTGTCATACAAATAAAACCTGTACAACTTAAGGAGGTAGCACTTGCTTTTTCTGGATCCCCTTCTCCCTCGTGTTTAGCATATTAGCTTGGAGGTTTTAAGACGTTCGTTCCGTTAGTTTGGCGATTTTGAGACCTTTCGCCTGATTTTGTTATCAATATTAAGACCTTTCGTGCTCTTTAGGTGTTGATTTTTTCCTGGCGAGCGAAAGCGACCCTCTAATTTTAGAAGGAACTCAGTCGGGAAATTTTTCTACCGAAAAATTTACAAATTTATCTTAAGAGGTGGTCTAAGGGTTTGTTTTTCTATGCTTGATGGAGGTCTAGCGAGGAAACTCAAAAATAAATTAATGAATATATATATATAGACCAAAAACCAAGCACTACCCCCTTAAACCCGTAACCAACTGTACGAGCGGGGACTCCTCTAACATTCTGGAGTCCACCTGCCGCGAATCATTCCTCCTGCTTGTTTGTCCACCTCGTTACGGCACTGCTTGTGTCACCCGCTGGCACTGGCGTAAACAACAGGAGGGGTGCCAGTGAGGAGGAGGGGGGTGGGGAGGGGGAGGGATTGTTAGTGAAAGGGGGATGGGTGCCAGGGAAAGAGAGAGGAGGGTGGGGAGGGGTAGTCAGTGAAAGAGAGGGGAGAGGTGTTGTCAGTGAAGGGTGCCAGGGAGAGAGATGGGATGGGGAGAGGGGTTGTCAGTGAAAGGGGGGAGGGTGCCAGGGAAAGAGAGAGGGGAGCGGAAAGGTGTTGTGAGTGAAGGGGGGAGGGTGCCAGGGAAAGAGAGAGGAGGGAGGGGAGGGGGGTTGTCAGTGAAAGGGAGGAGGGTGCCAGGGAAAGAGATAGGGGAGGAGGGTTGTCAGTGAAAGGGGGGAGGGTGCCAGGGAAAGAGAGAGGGGAGGGGGAGGGGTTGTCAGTGGAAGGGGGGATGGTGCCAGGGAAAGAGATAGGGGAGGGGGGTTGTCAGTGAAAGGGAGGAGGGTGCCAGGGAAAGAGAGAGGGGAGGGGGTTGTCAGTGAAAGGGGGGAGGGTGCCAGAGAAAGATAGGGAGAGGTGGGAGGGGTTGTCAGTGAAGGGGGAGAGAGATGGGAGAGGGGAGGGGTTGTCAGTGGAGGGGGGTCGAGGGTCAATGAAGGATAGAGAGGGGGGGGGGGGGGAAGGGATTGTCAGTGAAGGGAGAGTGCTAGGAAGAGGGAAGCAGGCCATGTTAGAGGAAGAAGCCCGTAATTATTAGGGTAGGTAGGATGTAGTGGTAGGTCGGGGTGCGGGAGAGGTAAAGCTTCTGTCACATACAAAACACGTCCTTGCCCGAGTTTACGGAATTCTGGGTCGAAACCAAACGTGGGGGACCTGGCTAAAGCAAATAATCTAATGGCAACCAGAATATGATGAACAATACGTCATCGAGCTGAAGGGGTTGAAGAATTTTGCACCAGACTTTGCGAACCACAAGGTCATATTAAAGTCTGAAATTATCCGGATGCCAGTGTGACAGGCCCTTAAGGTAGGTGGGCTGAGAGGATAGATAGGGTGCCGAGGATGGAATGGGGTGTCAGGGTCGGTAGGTGAGCTAGGATGAGGAGAGTGCCAGAGGGGTGAGTGTAGCGAAGATGTGAGGGAAGCAATGTAGGTGGGCTGAGAGGATAGATAGGGTGCCACGGATGGAATAGGGTGTCAGGGTCGGTAGGTGAGCAAGGATGAGGGGAGTGCCAGAGGGGTGCCTGTAGCGAGGATGTGAGGGAAGCAAGGTAGGTGGGCTGAGAGGATAGATAGGGTGCCGAGGATGGAATGTCAGGGATGGTAAGAGGGCAAGGATGAGGGGAGTGCCAGAGGGGTGCCTGTAGCGAGGATGTGAGGGAAGCAAGGTAGGTGGGCTGAGAGGATAGATAGGGTGCCGAGGATGGAATGTCAGGGATGGTAAGAGGGCAAGGATGAGGGGAGTGCCAGAGGGGTGCCTGTAGCGAGGATGTGAGGGAAGCAAGGTAGGTGGGCTGAGAGGATAGATAGGGTGCCGAGGATGGAATGTCAGGGATGGTAAGAGGGCAAGGATGAGGGGAGTGCCAGAGGGGTGCCTGTAGCGAGGATGTGAGGGAAGCAAGGTAGGTGGGCTGAGAGGATAGATAGGGTGCCGAGGATGGAATGTCAGGGATGGTAAGAGGGCAAGGATGAGGGGAGTGCCAGAGGGGTGCCTGTAGCGAGGATGTGAGGGAAGCAAGGTAGGTGGGCTGAGAGGATAGATAGGGTGCCGAGGATGGAATGTCAGGGATGGTAAGAGGGCAAGGATGAGGGGAGTGCCAGAGGGGTGCCTGTAGCGAGGATGTGAGGGAAGCAAGGTAGGTGGGCTGAGAGGATAGATAGGGTGCCGAGGATGGAATGTCAGGGATGGTAAGAGGGCAAGGATGAGGGGAGTGCCAGAGGGGTGCCTGTAGCGAGGATGTGAGGGAAGCAAGGTAGGTGGGCTGAGAGGATAGATAGGGTGCCGAGGATGGAATGTCAGGGATGGTAAGAGGGCAAGGATGAGGGGAGTGCCAGAGGGGTGCCTGTAGCGAGGATGTGAGGGAAGCAAGGTAGGTGGGCTGAGAGGATAGATAGGGTGCCGAGGATGGAATGTCAGGGATGGTAAGAGGGCAAGGATGAGGGGAGTGCCAGAGGGGTGCCTGTAGCGAGGATGTGAGGGAAGCAAGGTAGGTGGGCTGAGAGGATAGATGGAGCTACAGGAAAGTGGGGATGCTAGACAGATGGCGAGGCGACATGAAAGTATGGGTGCAGGACAAAGGAATGGGGTGCCAAGGGGTGAGGGTGGGAGGTAGGCAAGGGGTGGGGGGTGGGAGGTAGGCAAGGGGTGAGGGGTGGGAGGTAGGCAAGGGGTGGGGGGTGGGAGGTAGGCAAGGGGTGGGGGTGGGAGGTAGGCAAGGGGTGGGGGTGGGAGGTAGGCAAGGGGTGGGGGTGGGAGGTAGGCAAGGGGTGGGGGGTGGGAGGTAGGCAAGGGTGGGGGTAGGAGATAGGCAAGGGGTGGGGGGTGGTAGGTAGGCAAGGGGTGCGAGGTGGGAGGTAGGCAAGGGGTGAGGCAAGCAGGGAAGGTTGGGTGATAGGTTACATGAAGTAGAAGGAAGGTATGTATGCTAACAAGTGAGGTGGGGTACTATGGAGGTGATAGCGTGATAGTTTAAGAGGATGTCAGGGCGAGAATGTACAGAGGTGATAGTATAGATAGGATGCCTGCCAGGGGTGGTGGAGTTGCATGGGGTGAGGGGGAAGATGTGGTGGAGGCTCGAATACTGTTGAGTGCCTCTTGCTTTTGCCACGTGCTTCCATTTTTATTCGATACAAAATAAATATCGGAGTCGTGTAATGCACAACCATTATAGAGTGAAACAATTACACGAATGCAACCGATTACGTTTGGCATTATATATATATATATCTTAGTTACTGATTTAGGGCTTAAAAACGAAATTATTTTTCAAACGGTTCGTTCCGATCAGAAACAGTATTATTAACGTTTCGTTTTTCGTTCCTCCTCCAAACATAACGTTCCTGAACCGGTTAGAAAGAAATGAAAACCGGTTAGAACGTTATTCTCAAACCATGTATTGAATATGCTATTAGCCCTAATAAATAATAATGCCTATACAAGACTACATTCTTATAGATGGTAATAAAGCCATACATTTCATGGTGCACAGTATCCAACAAAATCAAACCCTTAGATGTCGTAAGAACTATATTATTATACGACTTAAATAAGGCAACACATTTACATATACAATAGCCTACAGGAAGCGTAGTATAGGAGTATGCAATCTCAGTTGCCGTAAAGTAAAGACATGAATCACTAAATTATTTATTAATATTATATATGGCACACAAATATTAATTCGTTATATCACCAACCCACTAATTAAATAAATCTAATCAATGAAATCAATGAATACATGTGGTACTCCAAGGACTCGAACCTAGGACACTCACACCGAAATTCGGCGCACCAAGCATTAGGCTATGAACACAGTTAAAAGTCTAAGCACATACTCACGATATATATATATTATATAAATTTGTCAATAATGGATATTAATCTGAGCATGTTCTTAAACCCAACTGAATTGAAGAATGCTTGTAGATAAAAGATGTATTTACTTAAATCATTTGGATACTGGAAGTGAAAATGGATTATTGATCATATATGGCATGGAACGAAAACATAACGTTATTAACCGGTTACAGGGATTTTAAAATAGCGTTTTTGCTCCGGAACAGTAAATATGACAACATTTTCGTTTCCGTTTCTGTTCCTAGCATAATTTCGTTCGTTTCGGTTTTCGCTTTCGTTCCCTTAAACCGTTTCAAAGCCATATATATATATATATATATATATATATATATATATATATATATATATATATATATATATATCGGTGTTTTTTGGTAGTGAGAAATGAACATCATCGGGCATTAGCTAAAAATTAACGTATGTGGTGCTTACGAATATCACAGCCATTTACATTACCTAGTTCAAAATATATAAACAGACTAGCAGACAGAGATACAAAGACTGATGGTTACATAATTCCTGCTAAACTAAGCTGGCGATCACAACCTAAACCATGTCACTGTCGTCTGTAAATCCATTGTTTGTAGTCCCTTGTCTAGCCCTGAAACTGCTCCAACAACTTTGGTTACACGGTTAGAGAGGAGAGAGAGCTACATAGATACACAGACCACACAGACCTCGGGGTCCTTACTAGGCAGTCCGGCCTTACAAACTATATATATATATACAGTATATATATATATATATATATATATATACCGGTATATATATATATATATATATATATATATATATATATATTTTTTTTTCATATCACCTAAGCCGCCTCTAGAGAGAGAGAGAGAGAGAGAGAGAGAGAGAGAGAGAGAGAGAGAGAGAGAGAGAGAGAGAGAGAGAGAGAGAGTAATCTTAGTACAAGGGTTGTATTTTCCTAATCTAGCTGAGTTGATTCTCAGCAAGCACTATTATCATATTATACGAAAATATCACCTGGGCACATTAGTATTCCTCAGTACTTCTCATACCCGATTATCAAAGTGGAAATACTGGGGCAGATTTTGAAGCCATACTTCTCGAAAATTAATGTATAATTGACCAACCAATAATTTACATATACTTAAATGAGTGCTGGAGGTACTTTAGCATAAAAGTACTATATATACACAACACATTAGTCCTGTATACTACCACTAATCTTTGATAAGTGCCGGGAAGGTGTTCAATCTCCCACCGAGGGGAAAGTACCTGTGAGTTAGACGCTTAGGAAACAACAACACCACCACCACCTTAAGGGGAGACGGGCCGTTTTTCTGGACCCTCTTCTCCCTAATGTTTAACCCCACTAGTTTTGAGATTTTAAGACGTTGGTTCCATTAGTTTGGGGATTTGATGACCTTTTCACCCCATTTCTTTGTCAATATTAGGACCCTTCGTGCCATTTACGTGTAGATTGTTTCCTGGCGAGCGATAGCGAGCGTGTAATTTTAGGGGGAATCGGCCTTTGGCCAGGACAATTTTCTACCGAAAAATGTATAAATATATAGTTTGTAGGGGGTGTTTTTCTAAGCTTGATGGAGGTCTAGGGAGGAAACTAAAAAATATATGAATAAATAAATTAATAGCTCAAACAAACAGCCACTGTTCCCTTAAGTAGGTAGGTGAGACATTCCTTACCGGCCGCGGCAGATCACCGAGGGGTGAAGTTGGCGACAGAGGAAGATAAGAGGGGAACATACCTGGTGGTGCCGGAGGGTGGGGGGGGGGGGGGGGGAGTTAAAGGGAGATTTTCACTTACGGGTTTTATTTTTTTCTGGCCCCCATTCTCCCTCATGTTTAACCCCATCAGTTTGACATTATAAGACGTTTGCCCAATTAGTTTGGTGATTTTAAGACCTTTCGTCCCATTTATGTCAAGTTTACGACCTATCGTGACATTTAGATGTGAATTTCATCCTGGCGAGCGATAGCAAGCCTGATATTTAAGAGGAACCGGCCTGCGGCCGGGACATAAATGTACACATTTATCTGAAGGGGGGGTCTTGGGGGTATTTTTAAAAGCTTGATGGAGGTCTAGAGAGCAAACTAAAAACCTCCCCTTAATGGCAATACAGGGGGGAGGGAGGTACTGAGAGTTGTGGTGGAGGACGGTTATTTTACTTGTTGTTGTGCTGGTGTCCTTGTATTGTTGATGGTGGATGTGGTTGTGGTTGTAGGTTTGTGGTGGGTGGTGGGGGTAGTGGTGGTGGTGGTGGTGGTGGTGGTGGTGGGGATGATGGTGGCGCCACGGTGGTGAGATGTTAATATTGTTGTTGATATTGTTCTTGTTGTTGGTGATTGTGGTGGTGGTGATGTTGTTGGTGATTTGTATTATAGGATAGACAGAGACACACGACCATAGAAAATCCAAATAAAAAATAAATCAAAATAAAATAAATCAATAAATAAAATGTATGAAAATAATACGGTATATAACTAAAATAGGCAGGTGATAAATTCCATACCAGCCGAACCAGATTTGTTTTCCTATGTGAGTAAGGGAGACAAAAGGCAGAACTGCCTGCAGCGAGTGCCTCCCCCATAGTTGAAAGAGTGACAGGGCCAAAATCAAGGGACGTTCGAGCCAAGATGAACGAGGGATGAAGTTGGCGACAGATGGAGATAAGAGGGGAACATACCTGGTGGTGGAGATAATGGTGGAGATAGTGGCAGTACACGGGGGAGAAGAAAGGTAATGAGAATTGTGGTGGTGGTGGGGGGGGGGGGGGTATTGGTGGTGGTGGTAGTGGTGGCATTGATGATGATGGTCTTGTCGCTACTGAAATTGATGTTGGTGTTGATGTTGGTAATGGTGGTGGTGGTGGTATTAATGATGGTCGTATCGCTGATGTAATTGGTGTTGGTGGTGGTGTTGATGTTGGAGATGGTGATGATGGTGGCGGTTGTGTTGATGGTGGTGGTGTCTGTTGGTGTTGATGATGGAGATGGTTGTGGTGTTGGAGATGGTGGTGGTGGTGGTGGTTGTGTTGCTGGTGTGTCTGTTGGTGTTGGAGATGGTGGTGGTGTTGTTGGTGTTGTTGATGTTGGTGGTGGTGGTGGTGGTGGTGGCGGTTGTGTTGCTGTTGGTGGTGTATCTGTTGGCGTTGATGTTGGAAATGGTTGTGGTGCTGGAGATGGTGGTGATGGTGGCGGTTGTGTTGCTGTTGGTGTTGATGTTGGAGATGGTTGTGGTGTTGTTGATGTTGGAGATGGTGGCGGTGGCGATGATATTGGAGATGGTGGTGGTGGTGTAGCTACTGATGCTGAAGTGGGAGATGGTGGCGGTGATGGTGGAATTGATGTCGGAGATGATGATGATGATGATGATGGTGGTGTTGCTATTGGTAATGGTCGTGTTGCAACTATAGTCAGTTTTATTTCAGCTGACGGTAAATTGAACCGCTTAGCACTTGATATTTCGATACCTAATGGAAAACATTAGAAAACTACTCTATCTCTTGTTCATATAAATACAAAGTTTGCCTAATTAACAAACACATCCCTCGACAAAATCTTCATAATAGCGTATTAATTAAGGTGATAACATGGCAATTTACCGTCCGCTAAAAACAGATTAGTGTTGTTGTTGTTGTTGTTGTTGTTGTCGATGCTAAAAGACGTGGTGGTGGTATATCTTACTGTTATAGTTTTTTTATTATATATATATATATATATTTTATTTTTTTTTCAGTTATCTCCAAATGTAAACAGTAGGAATATGTGGGTTAGCTGTGTGTGTGTGTGTATATATATAATCTATGTTTATTAATTTAACTCCAACACCAAACACCTCCCAATGAAATTAATGAAAGCATGTGATCCACCGGGATTCGAACCTGGGTCACCACACCCATATTTTAAACACTCCTAACCCTCTATATTGAGATCGTATTTACACCTTTTGAGTCCGAGGGTACGATTATAAGCTAAAGAAAATAATCTAATGGCAACTAGAACATGGTCAAATGATGTCGCTGTGGTGAAGGGATTAATTACCCTTTGAGTACCAGCGACGTGTGTTGTATTTCATTCTAGCTTATATTTCGACGATTTTATGCAGCTTAGGAAGGACCTGTGGTCGCTAAAAGGGTTGATTGAGATAGCTAGAAGCCTTGTAATTACTAGAGATCCTTCCCAAACTTAATATAATCGATTAGTAGTAGCCAGAATAAAATTGAAAAGGTACAGAAGGGGTTAAGGGAGCTCAGACGGCATTGTGCAGCATAATTTACTGGTTCGGCTCAATGGTTTAAGGAGGGGGTTTAGTTTGCTCTCTAAACCTCTATCAAACTAAACAAAAACACCCACAAGACCCCCCTTCGATATAAATTTGTAAATTTTTCGGTAGAAAATTTTCCCGGCTGAAGGCCGATTCCTCTTCAAATACAGGCTAGCTATCGCTCGCCAGGAATAAATAGACACCTAAATGGCACGAAAAGTCTTAATATTCGCAAAGAAACGGGGCAAAAGGTCTGAAAACGCCAAACTAATGGGGCAAATGTCTTGAAATCTCATAACTAATAGGGCTAAACATGAGGGAGGAGGAGGACTCGAAAAACCAACTGCCTCCTCCCCTTAAGTGAAAGCCGAAAGAAAGCCGCACGATAGGGGAAATAAGGAGGAGAATAAAAGCGAGCACGGGGGTGGGGGGGGGGGGGGCTGAAGGGGGGATAACAATAAGGAAGACAATAGATAGGTGCCGGTAGAGTGCCACAGAGGAGGGGGGTGGGGGCAGGGGGGAGGAGGAAGGAGGGATGGGCCAGTAGAGTGCCACAAGGGAGGGAGGGAGGGAGGGGGGGGGGGAGACAGGTGGGGTAGGGGAAGAGGGGGAGGAAGGAGGGATGGGCCAGTAGAGTGCCACAGAGGGAGGGAGGGGGAGACAGGTGGGGGGCGTGGGGGCGGCTGGCACTCTTTATACTATATATACAGAGCAGGTGCCACACTTGAAACAGGTATAGTACAGGGGGCGGGTTATAATATGCTAGGCTACCCAAAATTAACTTCGCATTACTTCTAAGGTGGCGTCACGTGGTTGTTATAGCTGTTCTTGTTGTGAAGGGTAGTTTGACCGCAAGCAGTGGCATAGTCAGTAGAGCGTCGGCTGCTGATCAAAGGGTTGGTGGATGGAGCCCGCACTATTGGTTGCCCGGGCAACTTGACTTAGCAATTCGTGACAAACGCCTAATGTTCATGGCCACCCTTTCTCGGGAATTACGGCGTCTGGCAAAACAACAAATAAATAAATAAATAAAAAATTAATAAATAAAAAAAAAAATAAAAAAATAAAAAAAAATTGGGTGAGGGCTGGTCCTGTCCAGAGTGAGGTTTTGCATCCTATACCCAACCTTAGCCGTTTATGTCTGTCTCCTTTTCCTGTACCGATACTACTTTTCCTACGTAGGGGGCGGGTGGCTAGGAATCCTCCTCACCTTGTAAACATTACCTACTAGACGAGGCAAAAAAAAGGGGCGAGGGAATGCGAAAGTGGTCCCGGACCCTAACGATTGAAACATTAAATGCAGTTTCTGTTCGGGCTCTGTCTCGAGTCGGCCACCCCCAGTTCTGAGGCATGTACCTGAATATATACATACATTTCTACTTGCCACAGATTGATTTTGGTTATTGCTAATATATGCAATACTGAAGTCAATCGCATGGGCCCATTCATGTATGCTATCGGTAGTTGGCTATAGTCTATTTTTGTCCAGCTGACGGTAAATTGTCATGGTTCTATCTCTGTTACTCAGCTATAAGGTAGATTTTGTAGCGAAATATGATGTTAATTATGAAGCCTTTGCATTAAGACGACACACAGCCATAGTAGTTATATATATATATCTCCATTAAGTATCGAGAAATCCGCTATTAAGGGATTCAATTTACCATTAGCTGGACAAAAATAGAGTATAGTGTCGACCAAGTAACCCAAGGCTTATACAGTACCGTTTATTATTTCTTTTGTATGTGTAGTGTTATAAGTAGTTTCTATAAGTAGTGTTATATAGTTAAGTAGTGTTCGTAGGCATATAAATAACCCAAGGCTTATACAGTACAGTGTTTTATTTCTTTTGTATGTGTAGTGTTATAAGTAGTTTCTATAAGTAGTGTTATATAGTTAAGTAGTGTTCGTAGGCATATCATGTACAGTCTAGGTAGGGTAGGTAGTGTAAAGCCGGTATCACACGAGCGCTTTTTCACTCAACATTTATCCTCAACACTAGTCTGGCAGCTTATGAGGTCAACATTTACAATATTTCGGTCACCTAAATTCATCTACCAACAGTCTAGTTTCCGCTACCAGTGCAAAATAGTCCAGAAATGTTGCCAGAAAAATGTTGATCATCGAATGTTGAGTATAAATGCTCTCGTGTGATACCGGCTTTAGCAGCATTCGGCAGTAGGCTATCACAATAATATAATATCTGTGTGATTCTGTTATTCTATGGGCACCACCATGCCCTAATTATATACGTCACGAAAGCTCGGAAATGCCTCTCGCCACCACCGTCCAAAACACTAATTTATTCATATCAACATATATAAGAAACTCGGACGACTATTATTGAACACAGGAAGTATATTGTACACTAACATTTATGATAATGAGGATAGCTGATCTCATGAGTCATGCCCTTTAATATTGACAACAAAATTGGGCGAAAGGTCTTAAAATCGACAAACTAATGGGGCTAAACATGAGGAAGAAGGTGGACCAAGAAGCGACCCATCTCCCCTTTTGGACGAACAAATGATAGGTTACTACAGACAAAAATAACCAAAAATCAATAATTCAGAGGAAAAATAAGCCAATAGAAGACTACAGACCACAAGCACCAAAATTAGTATTCATGAAAGCTCCGGAACAAATCGTATTCTTACACGCACGCAAGCACATACACACACTGATACACACGCACGCACACACACACACTGACACGAATACACACACGCACACACCCACAAAGTTAGATACCGGTAATTATTGTAACTCAGGAAGCGGGACAATACGAGCCTAAAAAGCTCAACTCCTGTATACTACAATTAGGTAAATACACACTAAAACACACACACACACACATACACACACACTGACACGAATACACGCGCACACACACACACAATTACAAATACGTCACCGGAGCCGCAGGGGTTTATACAGTACAATGAGGATATATTATTTTAGATACGGAAGTGTAGTGGAAAGTAGCCTATAGCCAGAAAGTAGCCTATAGCCAGAAAGTAGCCTATAGCCAGAAAGTAGCCTATAGCCAGAAAGTAGCCTATAGCCAGAAAATAGCCTATAGCCAGAAAGTAGCCTATAGCCAGAAAGTAGCCTATAGCCAGAAAATAGTATACTCGAAAACATTACTAGAAATTTTCAATTGAGATATGTTTTTATGGACCCTTTTCTCCCTCATGTTTAGCCCCATTGTTTTTTTTTAGATTATAAGACGTTCGCCCCATTAGTTTGGCGATTTTCAGAACTTTCGCACCATTTCTGTCAATTTTCAGAACTTTCGTGCCATTTAGGTGTCGATATTTTCCTGGCGAGCGATAGCGAACCTGTAATTTAAGAGGAACCGGCCTTCGGCCATGAGATTTACCGAAAAATGTACAATATTATCTTGAAAGGGGGTCTAGGGAGTGTTTTTTTTTTTTAAAGCTTGGTTAATTGATTGAGGTCTATCGATGAAACTTTAAAATAAATAAATAAATACATAAATAGACCAACAGTTAACCACTACATCATCGTGTGTGTGTGTGTGTGTGTGTGTGTGTGTGTGTGTGTGTGTGTGTGTGTGTGTGTGTGGGAGGAGGGGGGGGGGGGTGCTCTACGCAGGGTAGTTAGAAGACAGGGGCCCCATTAATGTTTTTTACTAGACTTCAAAGTGACAGTCAGGTGATGATGTGTGTGTATGCCGTTCCACCCAAGGACCTACAATTGTTTACACCTTTACTCCTATGACTACTAAAACTACGGCGATGACGATTGCTATTATTACTACTACTATTGTTTACTACTACTATTGTTTACACCTTTACTCCTATGACTACTAAAACTACGGCGATGACGATTACTATTATTACTACTACTTTAGGATTTAATTTTATTTTTCAACTGACGGTAAAATGTAAAGTTCCCATCAAGATTTTTCAGTTCATTTTGTAGTGAAATATGAGGCTAATGTGTGTGATTTTATTAATTGAGTTTAGAGGTGACGTTGGTTGGTGGACAAAACATAATAATACCTAGTCTTAACATGATGCAGAGACATAGTCGTTTCACAGCTTTCCATTAACACTATCAGGTGCAACGTCTTGGGGGTTATTATGATATTTTGTTTAATTATTATTGAGGGTTTTCATTGTTTGAGCAATTTTTGAACAATGTGTTTTTAGTTTACCCCCCAGACCTAGAAACACGCCTCTCTAGACCCCCTTCAAACTAAAAAAACGTCCCACAGACCCCATTCAAGCTAAATATGTAAATGTTTCGGTAGGCCGGTTTCTCCCAAATTGCAGGCTCGCTGTCACTCGCCCAGGAAAAATTTACACCTTATTGGGTTGAAGCATCTTATAATCGCCAAAGTAATGAGGTGATACGTCTTAAAAATCTAAAAACTAATGGAGCAAAACAGGGAGGATCGAAATTGGGCCGCCCTGCACCTAATAGGGTTAAGTATCGATATATTAGCTGCAAAGGGAATCTGTTTACCGTCAGCTGTAACAAACCCGACTATAGTATTACCACTGCTAAGACTACGAGTAAGCCGGTATCACACGAGAGCTTTTATAGTCAACATTCGATGATCAACATTTTTCTGGCAACATTTCTGGAATGTTTTGCACTGGTATTGGAAACTAGACTGACGGTAGATGAATTTAGGTGACCGAAATATTGTAAATGTTGACCTCATAAGCTGTCAGACCAGTGTTGAGGATCAATGTTGAGTGAAAAAGCGCTCGTGTGATACCGGCATAATGCTGCTACCACTACAACTATCACTGTAATATCGCTATAAATACTAATTCTTTAACATATAAATACACCACTCAATCAATACCCCGCATGAATGGCTTAGGTATGATCATTATATTTTAAGTTATATGCTTTGAGATAAATTACTTTGCTAATACAAATTAGCCGTTATATATTTAAATAATGTTGTCATTACAATTACTGATAATAAGGCTTTGTGAAATATCTAGATCTAAACTTGTCCATTTTTGTTTGTATTATTTCCTTGGCATATATTCAGCAACATAGGCCTACTGTTTGAATAAATCACCACCGATCCATTACTTATAAATAACACAGTAATTAATATTTGTATTATCAAAACTACAGTTTTAAAACAAAACAATACAAGTACTAGCAATTTTTGCTGATGTTATTTTAATGTTCATGTACATTTTTCTAAAATTAATGGTTAATTATTATTGTAATAAATATATTATTAATTCCTACCATATTACTTTCATTTCTAGTTTCTTCGTATTGTGAAGTGAGGTTGACCAGTCAAGTAATGGAGAATGTCAGTTCATTGAAGTGTTGGAGCAGTATGATGAGTACAACTGAGAGCACAGAGGATAATGTGAGAGAGGGGTACGTCAGCAAGGTTTAGGAAGCCCACCTCGTCTCTTTATCCCTCTCTCCCTCTCTCTTTGGCTTGTATCCATTCGGCCCCATTCAGCCTACTGTTTTAGGACGTTTAGCCCCATCCAGGTGTCAATATTTTCTTGGCGAGCGGTAGCGAGCCAGCATATATATATTTTTGTTTTGACAGCAAGCTAAATTTGTACATTTTTTGATAGAAAAATGTCTCCGGCGAAGCCGGATTTCTCCATACACTGGATGGGGATAAACGTCATGAAACAGTTGGCTGAATGGGGCCGGATTGATACAAGTCAGGGAAAGAGAGAAAAGGAGAGAAAGAGAAAAAAAAACGGTGACCCCCCCTAAGTGTTGGAGCAGTGTATAGAGATAATGTGAGAGAGGGGGGTACGTCAGCAAGGGGAGGAGGAGGGTTGTAGGGATGCTGACACACCAGTACTGACAAGGTTAAGGGTGGGAGGTCACTGCAGCATAAGCTTTTTAGTAGGTTAGTAGTGCAGCATAGTAGGTTAAGGGGAGATGAGCTGTTTTTTCTGGTCCTATAATTTTAAGAGGAACCGGCCTTCAGCCGGGAAAATTTTCTACCAAATGTTTTTACAAATTTAATCTTGAGGGGGTGTAAGGGGTGTTTTTAAAAGTTTGATGAAGGTCTAGAGAGGAAACTAAAACAATATATACACACGTGTATATATATAATATATATAGACGCAAAAAAATCCCACTGTCCCCTTAATCCGACTATTGATATGCGGGAGTGAAGCATGAAAGTTGTTGGGGATAAATTAATCAAGAATCAGAGGGGTGGAAAGGAGTTACAAGTGTGCCTAGTCACACACAGGGAGACAGACAGATACTGTTTACCCTTTTGATTTTAGCAAGTCCTTCCTTAAGCTATATAAAATCATCCAATGATAGCCAGAATAAACTGTCCAGGGGTAAACATATATCATTGATATATCAGGTGGATTTTTAGCATATCCTCCTTAACTTGTATTCCTCGCCCGGTAATTGTAAACGTATTCTATTGCTTGGGAAATTGATCATGCGAGGATTATATGAATGACTAGGATTGTATTTAAATTGACAGGAAAAATTATTTGTCCTCGTAAATCCCTTACATGGATGCATTAAGCAGCAATAGATACAGCAAAAAAAAAAAAAAAAAAAAAAAAAAAATATATATATATATACAGTATATATATATAATAATAATAATAATAATAATAATAATAATAAAACAAATAATAATAGTAATAATAATGAAAATAATAATAATAATGCAAATAATAATAAAAACAAATTATAAGCTGGAAATTCGCATCTATTGGGCATCATCAGTATCGCAGGTAAAGAGCAGACCAGAGAGGGAAAGGTGAAGCCCAAGTGAGGGGAGATATAATATATGCTTATATTATAAGCAAGGGGAAAAATGCCCTCTGCTGAAGTGGGCTAGTAGATTAAGCGACCAGAG
>JBAKBP010021294.1:0-40937 GCA_037953745.1 Lithodes maja
CTATAGGTAGCCAAAATAAACGATACAATGCTGTCCCCATATAAGACTATAGGTAGCCAAAAATTAAACGATACAATGCGTCCCCATATAAGAACTATAGGTAGCCAAAAATAAACGATACAATGCGTCCCCATATAAGACTATAGGTAGCCAAAATAAACGATACAATGCGTCCCCAAATAAGACTATAGGTAGCCAAAATAAACGATACAATGCGTCCCCATATAAGACTATAGGTAGCCAAAATAAACGATACAATGCGTCCCCATATAAGACTATAGGTAGCCAAAATAAACGATACAATGCGTCCCCATATAAGACTATAGGTAGCCAAAATAAACGATACAATGCGTCCCCATATACGACTTCAAAATGACCGAGATAGCTCAAAAACGTGTATTTAGGCTGTTTTTGGGCCAAATCCGACATTTCGCCTGAAAGTGACTAAAATGGACTTTTTCGAACCAAAGCTGTTCCAAATGATGGTTTTAAGGGAGCCCACCTCGCTTTTGTTTTCTCTTTCTCTCCCTCTCTCTTTGGTTTGTATCCATTCTGCCCCATTCAGCCTACTGTTTTAAGAAGTTTTCCCTCAATATTTTCCTGGCGAGTGGTAGCGAGCCAGCATATATATATATATGTTTGTTTTGACAGCAAGCTAAATTTGTACATTTTTCGATAGAAAAATGTCTCCAGCGAAGCCGGATTTTCTCTATACAATGCTGGCTCGCTATCGCTCGCCAGGAAGAAATCGACACCTGGATGGGGATAAACGTCTTAAAACAGTTGGCTGAATGGGGCCGAATGGTGACCGGTCAACTCAACCAGTAGACCATTTCAACCAGTAGCTCTCAACCAGTACCAAATCAACCAATACGGTTAGGTTAGGTTAGGTTAGGTTAGGCTAGGTTAGTACTATATTTTGGCACTGGTTTGGTTGGTCTGGGTTAATATGGCACTGGTTGAAAGCTACTGGTTGAAATGGTCTACTGGTTGAGATGACATGGAACCGGGCCGAATGGATACAAGCCAGGGAAAGATAAACAAGGAGAGAAAGATAACAAAAAACGGTGACCCCCCTTAAAATCTTGCATCCGGGAATTCTTCCGATAAACGGCGAGGCTTCTTGGCTCGTTATCCGAACTGTTGACATTTTATTGGGGCGGTTCCGGACTATTGATTATTACGGGCGAACATTGCTTATATTGACGGGTGGTGGGCCAAGTAACGCACGGGGAATTGTTTATCTTTGGGGAGAGAGAGAGAGAAAGAGAGACGGGGGGGGGGGGGGGGGGACTCAAAAACTAATGGGACTAATCATGAGGGAGAAGAGGATTCAGAAAGAAAAAAAAACGTAAATTAAAATCTGCCCCTGTTTATAATTTGAATCCCTGGAAAATACACCGGTGGGGGGGATGGGGTAAGTGGGTTAGGATTGGGTTCCCTTTAGCTGTTGGATATTTTACGGAGATTTTAAGGTGAGTTTTAAGTCTAATTCTCACTTCCTTCTGTTCAGATTTTAAGGTGAGTTTTAAGTCTAATTCTCACTTCCTTCTGTTCAGATTTTAAGGTGAGTTTTAAGTCTAATTCTCACTTCCTTCTGTTCAGATTTTAAGGTGAGTTTTAAGTCTAATTCTCACTTCCTTCCGTTCAGATAGTAAATTGTGTTTTTCTTGTATTATATGTGCATCATTGTATATATTTGTTTTCAATTTTATTTGTGTTATTAGTAGTAATAGTAGTATTTATGGATGGGATTCGTCAGCCTTGGTCTGCAACCCGTCTAAGAGAGTAAGCCTTATACAAATCCAAACTGCTCACTTAAGGGTGAAACAGGTTGGTGGATGGACTATCCACAGACCAAAAAGTGCTAAAAAGATACATTGGGGGTTTCAGTGCCGCATATATACATATATTGTCTTGGGGAGATTGTGGACACCATCGAGCAGGGCAATACCCAGGGGAGGCCTCATAGGCATGTGATAAGGAGTTGCTGGAACCCCAGATTCATATGTCTGGCCTCACTCACTGTTTATGTTTGTGTCTCACCTACACAGAGAATACTCCAGCTATCTCTCACAAACACCTCCTATTCACTCCACTGCACTAAACAAGCACACCACACTTCTTTCCCATACAAATAAACAAAAACAAAATAAGAAGTACACAAACCGCCTATAATTTGACACTGTCACTCTTTCAATTTGGGGGAGACACTTGTTACAGGCAGCTTTGCCTTTTCTCTACCTCTTAAGCATAGGGAAAAACAAAATATATATATACTGTATAACTTCGCTTTTCCCTGGTGTCGTTTATGTACTTAACTACCGTTTATTGTATTTTTTTTTTAGAAAACGGATACCGGTATGTGTGTGTAATGTTATAATATATGTGTGACTTGGTTTGTATTTATGTGTGAGAGAGAGAGAGAGAGCGGAGTTCCTCATAGACTGTTTTACCCTGTGTCCTTTTGTTAATCATCAACGTCATCTAGGTAACCATATGTTCAGTTCCTCCCATCAGCCCATTCGTCACTTATTTGTTGGGATACGTCTGTGGGGAGAAATATGACAACTGCCTTCGACTATTGTTGTAATATAGCTATTAGTCAGTGAAATGGGTCATATAATACTGTTTTATATCATAAGTGCTTATTTATGGTTTTACTAACTAACTTGGTTGTTGCTTTTCGAATATTGTTTATACTGTATTTATCTTTGCATACCTCATGACCCGTCCCAGGTTTCCCGTGTTGCCTTTCTCATTCCTCCCTTCCCGTCTCTCTCTCTCTCTCTCTCAAATTGCAGAAATAACTAACATACAAGATACCGTAATTCTTGGCGATTTCAACTTACCCGTGACTAAATGGGGCGATATTCTTACTTCACACTCTGGACACGACCTCTATGCTAACTTGCAAGAGTTCACTTTTTAAATTTGTACAATCTCCGACCCGTGGTAATAATTGCTTGACCTTGTACTCGCAACAAAAGAAGAATTAATTGAGAATTTGAATGTTGGTGATGAATTCAGTAACAGCGACCATCGTACGATAACTTTCACTTTAAAGTTTACTAGTAACAAATCAAATAGCAGCATTGAGAAAGTCCCTAATTTCAAGAAAGCAAATTTTCATAAACTTAAATCAAAGCTTAAAGAAACTGACTGGAGCTTTCTGACTAACAATAACGACATAAATACATCTTGGGAGTATTTCACAACCACTTACCTTAAGGCAGTGCAAGACTGCATACCATCGAAAATACGGCGTCCAGGCCATAATGATAAGCCCAAATGGTGGAATAAATATATTTCAAACTGTCTGCTTGCTAAAAAATTTGCTAATGATAGATTAAAATCCTCACAAAATGACGAGGAACGGGTGAAATTTGTAGAGCTACGACGCAAAGCCAAAAAGTTAATTAAGCAAAGTAAAAAGACCCTGGAGTTACATGTTGCGAATCAAAGTAAAACAAACCCGAAAGAATTCTATAGTTATATCAGAAAGAAAAAAAGTAGTTACTTCAACTGTTGGACCGTTAGTAGATGAAAATGGAGAATACACCAAAGACGAAGTACAAATGAGTAATGCCCTCAATACCTTCTTTGCATCAGTTTTTACAACCGAAGACCTCAGTGATATCCCTACACCATCGCCGATTCAGATTGATAATTCAGATGTTCTAAGCAATATCACCGTTACAGAGAGAGAAGTATTGAATTGTTTAGATAAATTCAAGGTAAATAAAACGCCTGGACCTGATACAATCTCGCCTAGAGTTCTAAAGGAAGCTAAGGATGAGCTCTCCAAACCACTGACATTGCTATTCAATGAATCCTTGCAGTCTGGGACTATGCCTGATCAGTGGAAGCTAGCCAACGTAACACCGATATTCAAAAAAGGCAGCAAATCCCTACCCAGTAACTATCGTCCAATTAGCTTAACCTCAATTGTATGTAAAATGCTAGAAACGGTCATAAGAGACAGACTCGTAAATCACTTAGAGGCAAATAACTTACTTAAAGATACTCAACACGGCTTTCGTAAAAAACGTTCCTGTTTAACAAACCTCTTAGACTTCTTCCACGATATCCTCAACCTCTACGATGAGAGTAAAGCTGTAGATATTTAGTCTGGGATCCACACCCCAAAAAGTGCAAAAAAAGGCATTTTATTATGACACCCCTGCTGTAAATTTTTTGACCCTTGGAACATGATAAGGGAAGTGTTGGACATCTGAAAAGTGAATTTGGACACTTGGTTCGGATTGCGCAACGTGAGGACACTCAATTTTACGAAGTTAAGACAGGAATTTTAAAAGCGGAAAATTTTGAGGTTGAGGAAATTCAATGCATCATATCTCCTTACTGTGACACTTTATTGCAACAAATGACCACTCATTTTTTTCGTCATGATGCCAGCTACAGAATGATAGGTAAATAATATTGATTGGTTGAACTACAAGGTCACCAGAGGTCAAAAGGTCAAGAAAATCATGTCTCACCCCAAAACTGGTATATATTTTTTACAAAGCATCTGTATAATACATTTTTCTCAATTGTAATTTAGAAAAACACTTTCATTAAACCTTGTATGTCCTACTGATGTATTTTAGAAAAGAAAATACTAATAAACTAAAAGTAAAAGGCATCACTTTTGCCTGCTGCTTAGAGATGTAATGAAAACAAATGTGAATTAGTGACAGTGACATATTCTTTAAAGTATACAGTCCTATTTACACATTGAAAATTATTGATGTAATGTCAATAAGTGGTAAAATAAGGCTGTTTATTCTTCATTAATACATATGAAATTATTGTAAAACAGACATTATGTGCTAAAGATAATAAATGTAGCAAACCTAACAGTTAAACCTATATTTTGCACTAATCGCTATCGCCGTTATCTTCAGTTAGCCGCCCACATTTTGGGGAAGTCCCATTGCAAGTGCATGCAATAATGCACTCCAGTCTAGCCTTAGCACATGGACAGTTTTTAATGCAGCCTTTCCTACACTTGCAGAATGTTAGTTTTGCTGTTGCAGGTTTACTAACTTTGCGCTTCATAACTGGGAACAATCTGCCATTACTGTCCAAATACCTGCCATACTGTTCAGGTGCAAGAAGAGTTGGATTACACACATTAGCCTGTTTGTACAGGCTAATCTGGCAAAGACTCCTAAGGACATGAAAATGAAAGGAGTCTTCAGTTGGAGGAAGAGAGCGGAGATCCTGTTTGCTAGAGGCAAATATATGGGCACGTAACCTATCCAATGATGAATATCCTGGCTTGCCGTACAAATCACACCAAAAGTCCCGTGCCTCATCAAACAACTTGTCACTTAGGCCTACATTAGTATGTGAGAAGCTAGTCAGCATTGTCATTTTACCTATGTGCTGCATTGCTACTTTTGCCGCTCTTTTTTTCCCTCGTCCAAATGGGAAGCTTACTGAATCACAGCCTGATAAAACATAATATTATGAAATAAGCAGAGTGTCTGTGAGTTCAAGTGCATCTTTTTCTACTGTACTAGCTAGTTTATCAACTAAATCATGAATGGGAAAGAAGATGTAGTTCTTTTCAACCCACAGTTTAGCAACATGTGGAAGTCGAGGATAATGATACATAGAAAGCATAATGATATCTGTATCAGCTGCATGAACAATAAACACACTACTCTTCTGACAGCTTGCAATATGTGAAAAGATCCTGGTATCAGCTTCTTCATGATTGTGGCAACACAGTTCCTGTAACACAGTTGTACCGCAACTGGTCACACGAATTCCCTTAGTACCAACTCCTATTATCAGGGTAATCCCGTCAGGAACTGAGGATGGCTGGGTCCAAGAGGATGAAATATATGAAAGTAGGTTTGCCTTGTTCTGTGGGTTTGAAAGAAATCCTTTCCACTCTGGTATTTTCATGTTATGATCAAGGATATACTCTGGTGTCAAAACTCCCTTCACCCGCCTCTGTCGTTCACTATCCTTTAAGCTCATTTCACCAAAGTCATACCTGTCACCAACAAAGTGAACCTCTGAGCAACCGATTGGTTTCATGGCCAGAATCTTCTGCAAGTACCTCTCCTGAAGCTGACCAAAACTCTCTGATGCCAGTGTCCGATAGCGTTGTATAAATGCCATGGCGTCAATAACATACACTGATTCAGAATCAGATTGAGAAATTTCTGTCATTGGTTTCCATGAATCAGCTACCTCTTTTTGAAGTGTTTCAATAAAATCATATTTAGTTCCTTTGCGCATGGTATATCCCTCAGATGCAGTACTGTTTGGCTCAAATAATGATGGGGGATAGTCATTCCATTCATAACTAAAGGCTTCAATCTTTGCCTCATCACTTAATTCTTGTGTAAAACAAAGGGCTCTTGTAACAGTGTTTTCCACATTGATTAACTTCTTCATACAATGTCGCTTTCCTTTGCCTTGTTTCTGTTGACTGGCAAATGTCATTATCTTTGGGGTAACAATTTTAGCAGCATTGGTGGTGCTGGCATCTCTGATTGATTCTAGCCCAATCGTTCTAGCTTTGACTAGTTGTGTAGATTCAAGCGTCTCTCCTGTTGCAATGTTTATCAGCTTATCCGTCCCAAGGGTTGCAACAAACGGATTCCTCATAGTTTCTGCTACAGTGTTTCTGATTTCCAGAACCCTTTCTATATCATCTTTACTCCTCTTTTCATGGTGATCTGGGTGAGGGAATTCCATGTGCACCATCTTCTTGACATTCTCAGAGACAGATGTCAAGAATGGTAATGTTTTTATGTACTTTTCTCGAGCAGCCTCAGCATGAGTAATACCTTTGAATAAGCGAGTCTTTCCCTCATTATTGTATGTTTGTTCCAATGCAAGATCTGTCCATACACCATTGAACACACCTTCTGTCTGGTGGACAGTAAAATTGCCTGCTTCAAATTCTCTTTGTATCTCTGGTGCAGTGTTGGGTAGGTTTTTCATTAATTTTCATTTAAATAGATTGGGAGACATGACATGTACTTAGTATGTCCAGAGGAAACAGTGTACGGTAGCATGTTCTGCACCTCCAGCAGGTGTTGCTTCCAAATACCAGCTCTTTCAGCATGGATGTAGCGCTTCAAAATGAGCACCATGTCAATATACATTCCCCATAACTGAGCTGTTACTCCCAATGTGTTCTCAAAGTCTTTCCACTGTGATTCAAGCAATCCTAATTGTTTCATCACATCACCAACAAATACAACGATTCTCTCAGTGTCTTTTGTTTCATAAGCTGTCCTAAGTTTTTCCAACAGTGAAGATAGAAATCCAAGAGCTTCAGCTTCATCATTGTGCAACAACCACTGCTCAAAGGCCTCCCACTTCAGCATAAAGAACGCCTCACAGAGTAGGGAATGATAACGAACCATTTTGTAGTAGTCCTTCCCTGCCATCACCTTATTAGCTGTTCCTCTACCACATATATTACTCACAGCTAGTATGTCTTCAATGCCACTTTCCCTCATAAAGAACCCGATGGATCCCATAAAATTCATTGCAATGTGGAATCCACCCAATCGTACTATGACATCTTTATACTTGAGAGGATTTTTGTTCAACAGGCCTTTTACAATGTCATATATTGCCTGGTCACATGTGATAACAGTTTTTGATTGTCCCAGTTTCAGATTAAGGGAGATGAAATAATCCAGGGAGGTCTGGACAACATCTGGGTTTGTTGGAGTTTGAGGATACAGTGGTCCATAGCCAATACTTGTTTTATGTGCCTGTTGTCCATCCTACACTTCAAAAAAGGTATTCCAAGTTGGAGTACATGAAGTGCTATCATTTCTACATGTCATCATTTGAGTGGGAAACATCCGTAAAAGGAACCATACAATATTTTCATCAATCAGAGTGTTACTAGCTACAGTGGCATCAGAAATGAGTTCTATTCCACATAACGATCTTGCCTCTTTTCTGTCCTTCAGGGTAAGGTTGCTGCTAACAGGGACAAACGCCTCGGGTTTATTGACTGTTAACTGTCTTGTCTTATGTAGAGGTACTTTCCCAGCCCCAATTATATTCTCCTGCTTTGTATATTGATATATAATATTAGTAGTTGCATCCAGACTACCATCATCAGTTTCAGAGTGAAAGTTAAGGTTATCAAAGGCATATTGAGCAAAATGTCTGTGTATAATGTTGGATGGAATAAAGATACCTTCTTTTCTTTCCTGTTCAGTTACTTCACTCGCAATCGTTGTTAAGTAACGTTGAGCACTGGCATAGCTAATGCTATTTCCAAATCTGTTTAACATGGTAACAATATTTTTGCTGTGAGTTTCTTTTAGAACATGCATTGCCAATCCTACCTGCTTAGGTGTAGGCTGTTTACAAATGTAATTAATAATATCTTGAGATAAGTTAAGAACAGTTTCTTTGTCATTTTCACTAAGATGAACTTTCTCACTGTCACCTTTGTTTTCATCACTTTCAGTAATTAACCATGCTAGATGATTGTACAATTCAACAGGAATTTGTCTTGAGGCAGTATCATACGAAATACTGAATTCATTGTGTACATCAATATGCATTCTTTTTGCAGCTGCTTTTACCTCTGTTCTTAGATGCTTTGCCAAAGGGTATGAGCTAATGTCAACATTTTTCATTGGATTAGGATCATCATCAACATCATCATCACTATATACCTGATATTCCTCTAATTCAGATTTCAGACCCACAACTTGATCACACAACTCCTTCACAGTCAATGAAGATGGACACATTAAACATGATGCACCCTTTAAAGAGACAAACTGAATGCTACTGCCAAAGTGTTTTGTCAACCGTTTTATCAGTCTGTCTTTTCTATAGCCAGACTTTGTAGCAATGTCATACTGAGACAACAGTTCATTGTACCTTTTTAAAATCTGATCAATGGAGTAGGCATGTTTGTCATTCAAAAGTCCATGGGAAATCTCCGACACAAGCGCTAAAAATGCTGAATCATACTCGGTCATGACTGCTGCACTGCCACTGTCAGTGTTAGGTTTGCCACGTGCAGCCATAAACCTGTTCATGCATCTGAGATGATAGCTAAAGTCATTGGCAATTAGATCTAAGCATGTATCTCCATGCCCTTGAATTTTCAGTAACACAGTTTCGTCATTTAGTTCCTTAGCTTTCTTGTGAATTGATGCCTGTCTTTCATAGCTAGCAACTGCAGTCAGCAGCCTATCACCTTTTCCATCACGTTCTTTTTCACACAAGAAACACACAAGCTTATAATCAATAATTCCTGTTCTACTGGTTCGACCCGATGTGCTAGATGTTTCTCCAGTCATTTCATTTTCTGTTTTCAACCGTTTTGCCTGTACATTTTTCTTATGTGTACAATCACTTCGACAGTTCACATGACACATAGGTTGCCTTCTAAGGAACTCATCAGCATTTTGTAGGTCATTCCAAAGTCTGTAATACACATGATCTCTTCTTGTTTCTACTGCATCTTTGAATGTATTGAAACCCCTGCTTGTTAATTTACACATACGTCCAAGCTCATCAGTAGTACTTTGGCATATCAAACACCTGGAATAATCAGTTATTGTTGAACAGGGCTGCTTGCGCTTTGTTGTTATCACAGGATCCATCGTGGATGTCAAGGAAGCAGCAGTATCACCTGTCGGACAAGAAAAGTGTATCGTTAGTAATTTCTTCAAATTGGATTATACAAATAAATGCATAGTGCTGCCTTATATTCCTACTCCACAAGCATATCCCACTCACATAAAACATTATAAAGGTGTAAAAAGTTGGGTAGAACTATCATTTCTTCATAAATCATACTAGAATATATTCTTAAACCCATTTCTTTGACAAAAATACAAAATTTTAGGTGAGACATGATTTTCTAGATCTTTTGACCTCTGGTGACCTTCTAGTTCACCCAATCAATATTATTTACCTATCATTCTGTAGCTGACATCATGACGAAAAAAATTAGTGGTCATTTGTTGCAATAAAGTGTCACAGTAAGGAGATATGATGCATTGAATTTCCTCAACCTCAAAATTTTCCGCTTTTAAAATTCCTGTCTTAACTTCGTAAAATTGAGTGTCCTCACGTTGCGCAATCCGAACCATGTGTCCAAATTCACTTTTCAGATGTCCAACACTTCCCTTATCATGTTCCAAGGGTCAAACATTTTACAGCAGGGGTGTCATAATAAATTATCAAAGTGCTGTTTTGCGGCCTTGGATCCCAGACTAATTATATACCTTGATTTTCAAAAGGCCTTTGACTAAGTTCCCCACAAACATTCTGACATACGGAGCCCTGTATGTTAATTTAAGAGTTAGAATTAGAGTTGAAGGAGCCAAACTACCCAAACGGTGAAGCGAGTGGGGAAACTACCTCGCCCGCATACCTGCAAACAAGCCTTCACACCTGCGTGCGTCATAGGAGACCCTGCAAACTACCTCGATGCCACGATGCTATGACGTATGATCGACGCCGGGAGCTGTGATTGGACCAGGCACCTGCTATGCAACTCGAGGAGCTATGATAGGGGCGCGCACCATCACTCGCCTCCTGATTCGTTCCTACACCATCATTGTTTGGTATATAAGACCCGAGTTGTGGGCATTCAAATCAGTCTCATTTGGAGTTGGGGAAGGTGAACTTGCAGCTGGAGGAAGACGGGGTGAAGTATTATAATGGGATTGTGACTGTCAGTCAGATTATATATGTGTGTGTTAAGTGTGTTCGGTGTAAACACTTACGTTATGTTGGTTAGTGAGATATGTGATTGGGAATTAACGTGAACGCTACTATTATTGTGTACTTAACTATTTGATTGCGAATTAACGTTGACGCTACTATTATTGTGTATTTAACTATTTGATTGCGAATTAACGTTAACGCTACTATTATGTGTTTAACTATTTGATTGCGAATTTACGTTAACGCTACTATTATGTGTTTAACTATTTGATTGCGAATTAACGTTAACGCTACTATTTATGTACTTAACTATTTGATTGGGAATTAACGTTAACGCTATTATTATGTACTTAACTATTTTAGTTGACTAACTTGTGGACTAAAGCAACTCTTTAAGTAATTGGGTTATGATGAAAGTAATACTATTGTTTTATATTAATACTTACGAGTTCTTTCATTTTCTTTGAATTAAGCTTCCATTGCTTAACGGTGCTTAGTACGGTGATGCTATTGTCTCATATTAGTAATATCGCCTTAGACTAACATGGCTGTGTTAATATTACTTATAGTGATTTCCTAAGCTGAAGAAAATTCTTTTGCTTCAAAATATTATATTTTGCTTTTCATATTATTTGAGTGAGACCTGAATCGAATCTATGAAACGATCCTGTAACTTTATTTACTCATAATCAAACCAATGTTACGTGGTTAAGAAATACATTTAACTAATTATTAAATATATATATCTAACTTTTTATGAGACTTTGATATTACTCCTGATGATCATAATAATATAATTCTATTAACGTAAGACCAGAACCAAGAATAATTAAATTAAATATAAATAAAAGGACATATAAGAAAACTATCTATTCATTTCAAATAGGGTAAGAGACTGAAATATTCTTACTTTAATATTTATCTTTCAAGACTTTTTATAGAATTAAGTCCTTTAGATATAACTTATTCGGTTCATAACCATAGCCTACTAAGCTTCGGTTAAATAATATTCTTTATAAATACTACATGACTTTAATTAGTTTCAGTATTTTTTCATAATTAAAGAGTATCGGTCAATAAAGGATACTAAGTCCTAAGATCCAAAAGGAAAGGAAGCAACAACAGGAAATAATTTTATTAGATTTTACTTTTGTTTTGCCTTCAGCTGACTGATACCTTAATATATATCTCTGTGCTATCTAGATTCATCAAGTTAACCACTTGAGGATCAAGATACGTAACAACGTTTACTGCTAAAACTAAAAGCGCATGGAATACAAGATGGTGTTGAAATGGATAGAAAATTGGCTCCACGACAGAAAGCAAAGAGTAGTCATAAACGGTAAGGCATCTAAATGGACCAATGTAAGTAGCGGGGTACCCCAGGGATCGGTACTAGGACCAATTCTCTTTCTAATTTACATCAACGACATAGATGAGGGTCTCACCTGTACAATCTCAAAATTTGCTGACGATACAAAAATTGCAAATAGCGTACTCTCAAAAGAAAAAGTTGACGATATGCAACACAATCTAGATAAATTGTCATGTTGGGCCCAAATTTGGCAAATGAGTTTCAATGCCGATAAATGTAAAGTACTACATATCGGATACCCAAATGAGAAAGCAAACTATTCGATGAATGGCACTCAGCTTTAGAATGTAAACCGAGAAACCGATCTGGGAGTAACAATATCGAGTAACCTAAAACCGAGTCAACAATGTTCAGAAGTTGTTAAGAAGTACAAAGGAGTACAAAGTACAAAGTACAAAGTACAAAGGAGTACAAAGGAGTACAAAGGAAATCAAGCAACAACAGATCTAGTGACCCTTCTAGGCTGCTTGTCCTCCAAAACACTGAGGATCAAGTGTCCAAACAGTGGTTTAGAGTGGGTAAGGGAACATTGGAAAGGGAACTACTGCCCTGCCACTAACGTGGCAGGACTAGGAAGTTAGTAGGGGACATATGGGTTAGTAACTGAGGGGAGGATAAAGTTATTCATTTACAAACGCAGTCAGTCGTGGGTTTGATGCGAGATATTTGTCTAGGCGGAATTTAAATAAATCAACGGTGCTGCAGTCTATAACGTCTCGGGGAAGCCCATTCCACAAGTTGACAACTCGATTGAAGAAGAAATTCTTAGATTCGTGCGAGTTAAAAGATTTACCAATAATTTTGCAACCGTTTCCCCGGGTGTAATTAGATTGGTCGATAGTGAAGTACTTACTACAGTTCATATTGTCGATGCCTTTGATGATTTTGAACACTTGAATTAAGTCGCCTCTTAATCTGCGCTGGGTTAAAGGAAATAGATTTAATTCTCTAAGACGCTCTTCGTATGGTTTGTTCTTTAGGCTAGGTATCATTTTGGTAACTCTACGTTGAACTCGTTCTAGCTTGTTTATATCTTTTTGGTAATAAGGGCACCAGGATTGAACGCAGTATTCCAGAAGAGGGCGGACTAAGGAATTGTAAAGGGTTAGGATAACTGCTTTGGATTTATGCTCAAATGACCTGCCTATAAAGCCAATTATTTTGTTTGCCTTCTTAACAACTTCTGAACATTGTTGACTCGGTTTTAGGTTACTCGATATTGTTACTCCCAGATCAGTTTCTCTGTTTACATTCTTAAGCTGAGTGCCATTCATCGAATAGTTTGCTTTCTCATTTAGGTATCCGACATGTAGTACTTTACATTTATCCGCATTGAAACTCATTTGCCAAATTTGGGCCCAACATGACAATTTATCTAGATTGTGTTGCATATCGTCAACTTGTTCTTTTGAGAGTACGCTATTTGCAATTTTTGTATCGTCAGCAAATTTTGAGATTGTGCAGGTGAGACCCTCATCTATGTCGTTGATGTAAATTAGAAAGAGAATTGGTCCTAGTACCGATCCCTGGGGTACCCCGCTACTTACATTGGTCCATTTAGATGCCTTACCGTTTATGACGGTAAGGCATAAGGTAAGAAGGCAAACAAAATAATTGGCTTTATAGGCAGGTCATTTGAGCATAAATCCAAAGAAGTTATCCTAACCCTTTACAATTCCTTAGTCCGCCCTCTTCTGGAGTACTGCGTTCAATGCTGGTGCCCTTATTACCAAAAAGATATAAACAAGCTGGAACGAGTTCAGCGTAGAGTTACCAAAATGATACCTAGCCTAAAGAACAAACCATACTAAGACCGTCTTAGAGAATTAAATCTATTTCCTTTAACCCAGCGCAGATTAACCCTTGTCTAGCGGGCCCTCTGTGGCCGTTTTGGGCCTTTTCAGGCCATTCTGACAGCTATATCAACCATCAGTATGAAAGGAACTGTATTGCGTTGAAAACTAGGTGGAAATCGCTACACAATGACGTAAGATACAGCTACGTAGCACTCGTGGAGCACTGACAGTGTTACCTCGAAGATGGAAGTTTAGCAGATTTTGCTACCTTGCTCACTTTTAGCGAACTATTGGTTACACTGTGATCCTCTCGCGCGGTGGGGGAACTGGAGTTAGTGTGGGCCGGGAGGCCACAGATAGCGGACGTATGGATCATTACTATCCAACTCATTTTCACTCGATTTTCACCCTTTTTTCACCCGTTTTTTGCCTGTTTTTTCAACTCGACTTAAGTCGTGAGCCGCTCTTTAAGGGTTAAGAGGTGACTTAATTCAAGTGTTCATAATCATCAAAGGCATCGACAATATGAACTGTAGTAAGTACTTCACTATCGACCAATCTAATTACACGCGGGGAAACGGTTGCAAAATTATTGGTAAATCTTTTAACTCACACGAATCTAAGAATTTCTTCTTCAATCGAGTTGTTAACTTGTGGAATGGGCTTCCCTGAGACTTTATAGACTGCAGCACCGTTGATTCATTTAAACTCCGCTTAGACAAATATCTCGCATCAAACCCGCGACTGACTGCGTTTTTAAATTAATAACTTTATTTTATCCCCCTCTCAGTTACTAACCCATCTGTCCCCTATTAACTTCCTAATCCTGCCACGGACATTTGTTCCAGGGCAGTAGTTCCCTTTCCAATGTTCCCTTACCCACTCTAAACCACTGTTTGGACACTTGATCCTCAGTGTTTTGGAGGACAAGCAGCCTAGAAGGGTCACTAGACCTGTTGTTGCTTGATTTCCTTTGTACTCCTTTGTACTCTCTCTCTCTCTCTCTCTCTCTCTCTCTCTCTCTCTCTCTCTATCTTCATATCCCTGTCTTCAATTGCTGTATATATTTGTTATTTGTTGTATTTATTGGTTTAATAATGGTTCACTTCGTTTACTTCACTTCTCTTTAGTTACCCCCACTTTTCACCGTTTTCTTCCTGCCTCACCCCTCTGTATCCTACTTCACCCCTATGTACCCTACCTCACCCCTCTGTACCCTACCTCACCCCTCTGTACCCTATCTCTCCCCTATGTACCCTGCCTTACCCCTCTGTACCCTACCTCACCCCTACAGTATGTACCCTACCTCACCCCTCTGTACCCTGCCTCACCCCTCTGTACCCTGCCTCACCCCTCTGCACCCTACCTCGCCCCTCTGTACCCTACCTCACCCCTTTGTACCCTACCTCACCCCTCTGTACCCTACCTCACCCCTCTGTACCCTACCTCACCCCTATGTACCCTACCTCACCCCTCTGTACCCTGCCTCACCCCATTGTACCCTGCCTCACCCCTCTCTACCCTACCTCACCCCTCTGTACCCTACCTCACCCCTCTGTACCCTACCTCACCCCTCTGTACCCTACCTCACCCCCCTGTACCCTACCTCACCCCTCTGTACCCTACCTCACCCCTCTGTACCCTGCCTCACCCCTCTGTACCCTACCTCACCCCTCTGTACCCTACCTCCCCCCTCTGTACCCTATCTCACCCCCCTGTACCCTACCGCACCCCTCTGTACCCTACCTCACCCCTCTGTACCCTACCTCACCCCTCTGTACCCTACCTCACCCCTCTGTACCCTACCTCACCCCTCTGTACCCTACCTCACCCATCTGTACGTACCCTGCCTCACCCTTCTGTACCCTGCCTCACCCCTCTGTACCCTACCCCACCCCTCTGTACCCTACCTCACCCCTCTGTACCCTACCTCACCCCCCTGTACCCTACCTCACCCCCCCTGTACCCTACCTCACCCCTCTGTACCCTACCTCACCCCTCTGTACCCTGCCTCACCCCTCTGTACCCTACCTCACCCCTCTGTACCCTACCTCCCCCCTCTGTACCCTATCTCACCCCCCTGTACCCTACCGCACCCCTCTGTACCCTACCTCACCCCTCTATACCCACTTACCCCTCTGTACCCTACCTCACCCATCTGTACCCTACCTCACCCCTCTGTACCCTACCTCACCCCTCTGTACCCTACCTCACCCATCTGTACGTACCCTGCCTCACCCCTCTGTACCCTGCCTCACCCCTCTGTACCCTACCTCAATCCTCTGTACCCTGCCTCACCCATCTGTACCCTACCTCACCCCTCTGTACCCTACCTCACCCCTGCCTAGTACAAGCAGGGTGTGCTGTAACCTGAGTAGCTCGTGTCTTCAGTTATTATGCTGATAGTGGTGGTGGCTCTCTCTCTCTCTCTCTCTCTCTCTCTCTCTCTCTCTCTCTCTCTCTCTCTCTCTCTCTCTCTCTCTCTCCAAACACACACATATAAATGATCCTTTAGATAAATCTGGTCAGCGATTCACTCGTACGCCTCTAAGTTTCTCTTATTTATCAGAGAGAGAGAGACAACGTTTTTCACCAAGCTAGACTAATCACTTCTAGTATTCACACTGCATCTAGATTTTTCAATTCTAGTGCTGGGCTACTAATCTAGAACTTTCACTTCTAGAGCCTACCCTACACAACTAGACTTTTCACTTCTAACTCACACACTTCTTCTAGAATATTCACTTCTAGGTATTGAACACGGACTAGAACGGGCACTTCTAGTGTTACGAGAGAGCTATTATAGGGACGATTTGGCTTAACCCTATCAGCACTATCTGACCTTGGATATCATTCTAGTTCACCAGTTCATTCTAGTTCATTCTAGTTCATTCTAGTTAGACGGATCGACAAGGCTTGCCTAACTTTCCTCAATTTCCGTGAGGTGATATTCAAGGTTTAATTTGGATCGTGTTTAATTGACTTCGGAATATTAGGGGCATTGTGATTTCAGTTTTTGAATTATGGTGAAGTTAATATTGGCCTTAAAAATACAATACATACATTAATACATCTTTCAACATTCAACTCTTATTTTTAGGAAGGTACATGGTTGCATGATAATTATTTTCCTGCAATTCATGCTTTTATCGATTATCACTTGTCTTTGTTATGTTTTCTTTAGTCACTGTGGATCTGTTCTCGTTGATAGTATTGGTCTCCCGCACTGTCAAGAGACTTATTCTGAGCTTACCTGTTGTAATAACGTATCGGCTCTTGATGAGGAATTTGCATAAATTCTTCCTCATTGTAGTCCAAATCGAGTCCTTGGGTTGCAGGTGCCTCTAGTCTGTACCTCTTACCTTGCGATTGGCCCAGAAAGAACCCAGGTGATTGGGTCGGACTCAGGTCATGCTCGTTAAGGGGCCTTGTAGTTCCTGTGACTATCGGTAGATGATGTGGTTTATTTATGGTAGACTGTGCTGTTCCTTGGTATGTTATAGAACGTGTTAGAGAACGTTGATTTAATAGCACAGACTGCGTTGTTCCTTTCTCTGTTTGTGCTTGTGTCCCACTCCTTTTCTTCCCCTTCTCCTCACTCGTAGGCTGGCTATTTTGGCTTGTGACTGGTTTACTTCTTCCTCGACTGCTGATATATACGTTGAGGCTCTCATGTTGCCTTTAACCTGTGTGTCATCTAGGTATTTGGGTAGGTCTGGTGAGGGTTTCGTTATAACGTTTTTCGAACCCGTCATTACAATCATACTGTATATGTCAATGACTCCTATATTGGTCTGTTGAGTGTGATCTCTAAGTTTGCAGATTACATAAAGCTTGGAATTAATGTGAAAGACCCAAAAGGGGTTGAACAGCTCAGGATGGACCTCAACAGACTGGGTGAATGGTCGGAGACATGGCAGATGCCTCTAAACTTGGAAAAGTGCAAGGTGATGCATATCGGCCAAGCAAACCCCAATTCAAGCTATTCACTATTGGGAATGCCTCTGAAAGTGACTGCCTTGGAAAAGGATTTGGGTGTTCTGATTAGTAGTGACCTAAAGTTTTCCAAGCAGTGCATTGAAGTAGAGAAGAAAGCTCAGAAATTATTGGGCTATATTAAGAGGCAATTTAAGTATAGAAATAAGGAAATAGTCCTCACACTTTACAATGCTCTAATACGGCCTCTCCTGGAGTATGCTGGTCTGGTCTCCAGCACTCAAGAAAGATATAGAGCGACTGGAAAGAGTACAAGCTAGGGCTACAAAGCTTATTCCATTGCTTAGAAGAATGAGCTATGAGGACCAGTTGAGAGCTCTTGATATCATCCAGTTGGAGACACCCAGTCTACGAGGTCAGCTCATTGAAGTTTTTAAAATACTTAATGGGTTTGACTATGTGGATTATAGCAAAATATTTAGCCCCTATATGAATACAACACGCAACCATGGATGGAAATTAGAATTGAAAAGGTTCAACACTATAGTCTATTCGCTGTAAGTAGGCGAGAAATCATGACCTATATCCTCTGTAACTCAAAAAGGGCTAAAGCAAATTGGCTATACATTTCCACATCAATTCCTAGACTGACTTTTCCCAAATGGTAGAAAGATTAGCTCGATTACTCCAGTCGTTTTTAAGTTACAGAGGTTAGATATTATGATTTCTAGCCTACTTACAGCGAATAGACTATAGTATCTGTAGAAACTTTTTCACATATAAGATCTGTTCTACCTGGAAAATAACTTCCCTCCGAAGTTGTAAATAGTTCTTCAGTACAAAGGAGTACAAAGGAAATCAAGCAACAACAGGTCTAGTGACCCTTCTAGGCTGCTTGTCCTCCAAAACACTGGGGATCAAGTGTCCAAACAGTGGTTTAGAGTGGGTAAAGGAACATTGCAAAGGGAACTACTGCCCTGGAACTAATGTCCGTTGGAGGATTAGGAAGTTAGTAGGGGACAATGGGTTAGTAAATGAGGGGGGGGGGGATAAAATAAAGTTATTCATTTACAAACGCAGTCAGTCGTGGGTTTGATGCAAGATATTTGTTTAGGCGAAGTTTAAAAGAATCGACGGTGCTGCAGTCAATAACGTCTCGGGGGAAGCCCATTCCACAAGTTGACAACTCGATTGAAGAAGAAATTCTTAGATTCGTGTGAGTTAAAAGATTTACCAATAATTTTGCAACCGTTTCCCCGCGTGTAATTAGATTGGTCGATAGTGAAGTACTTACTACAGTTCATATTGTCGATGCCTTTGATGATTTTGAACACTTGAACTAAGTCACCTCTTAATCTGCGCTGGGTTAAAGGAAATAGATTTAATTCTCTAAGACGCTCCTCGTATGGTTTGTTCTTTAGGCTAGGTATCATTTTGGTAACTTCACGTTGAACTCGTTCTAGCTTGTCTATATTTTTTTGGTAATAAGGGCACTAGGATTGAACGCAGTATTCCAGAATAGGGCGGACTAAGGAATTGTAAAGAGTTAGGATAATTTCTTTGGATTTATGCTCAAATGACTTGCCTATAAAGTCAATTATTTTGTTTGCCTTCTTAACGACTTCTGAACATTGTTGACTTGGCTTTAGGTTACTTGATATTGTTACTCCCTGATCGGTTTCTCTGTCTACAGTCTTAAGCTGAGTGCCATTCATCGAATAGTTTGCTTTCTCATTACGGTATCCAATATGTAGTACTTAACATTTATCCGCATTGAAACTCATTTGCCAAATTTTGGCCCAACATGACAACTTACCTAGATTGTGTTGCATATTGTCAACTTGTTCTTTTGAGAGTACGTTATTTGCAATTTTTGTATCGTCAGCAAACTTTGAGATTGTACAGGTGAGACCCTCATCAATGTCGTTGATGTAAATTAGAAAGAGAATTGGTCCTACTACCGATCCCTGGGGTCCCCGCTACTTACATTGGTCCATTTAGATGCCTTACCGTTTATGACTACTCTTTGCTTTCTGTCGTGGAGCCAATTTTCTATCCATTTCAACACCATCTTGTATTCCATGCGCTTTTAGTTTTTAGCAGTAAACGTTTGTGGGGAACTTTATCAAGGCCTTTTGAAAATCAAGGTATATAATATCTACAGCTTTACTCTCATCATATCGTGGAAGAAGTCTAAGAGGTTTGTTAAGCAGGAACGTTTGTTACGAAAGCCAAGCCGGTATGAGTATTTTTAAATATGTTATTTTCCTCTAAGTGATTTATGAGTCTGTCTCTTATGAGCGTTTCTAGTATTTTACATACAACTGAGGTTAAGCTAATTGGACGATAGTTACTGGGTAGGGATTTGCTGCCTTTTTTTAAAATCGATGTTACGTTAGCTAGCTTCCACTGATCAGGCATAGTTCCAGACTGCAAGGATTTATTGAATAGCAATGTCAGTGGTTTGGAGAGCTCATCCTTAGCTTCCTTTAGAACTCTAGGTGAGATTGTATCAGGTCCGGGCGTTTTATTTACCTTGAGTTATCTAAACATTTCAATACTTCTCTCTCTGTAATGGTGATATTGCTTAGAACATCAGAATTATCTATCTGAATCGGCGATGCTGTCGGGATATCAATGAGGTCTTCTGTTGTAAAAACTGATGCAAAGAAGGTATTGAGGGCATTACTCATTTGTACTTCGTCTTTGGTATATTCTCCATTTTCATCGACTAACGGTCCAACAGTTGAAGTAACTACTCTCTTCTTTCTGATATAACTATAGAATTCTTTTGGGGTTGTTTGACTTTGTTTTGCAGTAGAGCAGTTCAAGAAGAGAGTAGATAGTATTTTGCACACTCTGAAAAGAGTGTAGTGCACTAAACAGTCTCTATCCTTCCACTTCGAGTATCTCCTCGGAATAGACCGCAAGGTCTCTGAGATACTAACTACTCCTTGTAACTCCTCTCTCTCTCTCTCTCTCTCCTTATTCTATCTGTTCATTCATACCTGTTCTTCTTCCGCTGTTGTATATTACCTGTTCTACCACGTTTACCTGTTCTTCATCTACTGTTCATTCTGTTATGTTTACCTTTATTGTTTTAATTTCCGTGTTCTACGTTTTCTAATTCTATATACCCTGTTTCAAATAAGCAGGCAACAACTCTTAAACATTAACCTCTATATTACTCACATACGGTTCATCGATCTAGTGTTTCTACTGTGACGCATGTCCAGTGTGAGCATGCTGTACAGAACGCCTAGTCATGCCCCACTCTCGCTAGGATCGTCAGGGCAGGAACTTTGGCTGTAGTCTATGTAGAGTTTCCTAACTTAGTTCATGTGAACCGTTGTACTATAAGTATTATGAATATGTATTTTGTTTTCATCTGAGTCAACGAGTTCTATTTTATATCATTAGTTATAAGTATTGTGTGTAAAACTTATTTGTAATGATGGGAAGAGAAACAGCCACAGTTGGGGGTCAGTGGGTGCGCCAGGCGGGAGGTGGGCCTAACTCACTAGCACTCCCCCCCCCCCCCCCTCAGTGCTAGGGGAGCCTTTGTCTATCCCAGAGGAGAGAGAGAGAAATTACGTAATGGTTGTCAGTGGGCGGTCCTTAGTAGTTCACGTTGGGCTCACTAGAGGGCCGGGTATAAAAAGGGAAGTCTAGCCATTTTTTCATCAGAACTCATTAGGCAGAGCGACTTCTCATTTCCCTTGCTAACTATATATATTCTTCTGACTGATGTGAACTTTCTCTACTACCTTACATTCTTATCTCCTCTTTTCCCTGCCTGTTTAACTTCCATGGTTCCGTTGGTGCAGAGCTAGTCAGCCAACGTATTATCGCTTGCGTTCTCACGAGATACTTGCCTATTAGATAGCCTATTTTGGAAGGGTTAACTTAGAATAGGATTGATTTATGTTTGTTGCACTTGTATATGCATTTCCCTGTGTGTTATTATTATTATTCCTGTTTTCTGCTAGTCTAGGTAATGCTAGACTGGGGTAAGGCTTTTCTGTGTTACGAGTTGTTGTTTGATGCAGTGGTTAAGCGATAAACCTGCATACTCGTTTCGGTTCAGTGAAACCTAGGTTGTCTTCGCGGCTGACTGTGTTGAGTTAATCATTTACAGTGCGTGAGGGCAAGAGCCTAACCACCCTGTATTTTATTAACAGTTTGTTTTTACTTTGTCAAGGAGCCGGGAGAAAACCAGATAAAAGGGATCTGGATTTCTCAAAGTGCACTTGTCAGTTTTAACGTAATACTTTAAACAGTTGTGAGGACTTCGCTAGGCTACGAGCCGTTTTTGCTCAGTCACTGCTACCTTTTGCCCACAGTACCCCAGCTAGACTTTACTCGATTAGTAGATACAGAATAGTATTGAAGCTTTCCTTATGTATGATATTGTTTATGCACTATTGATTTCATGTGTTGCAAGCTTGGCTACTTTAGTGATTAGTGGCCCACGAGCACAATCCGAGTAGGCTATTGCCGTTGCATTTGCGGAGTACTTCTTTTTAATGTTTGCCATTTACTATTGCATATTCTTTTAATTATTCTTATGCCAATTTAAACCTTTAATAGTATTTAATTGCCAGTGTTTTTGCTTATGGAATTACTGTTCAAAATCCGATACGTACTTCTTACGAGCATCCGAGAAGCATCTAACTTTTTCAGAAGATTCCTTGCTCGATGCTTAAGGACTATTAATTAACGTAACGTAATAGTGCCGATCCGAAGTAGAGGGTGGAGAACTTCTTAAGTTCTTAGTCAAGGGTGGATTACTTCGGCTTCGGCCAACACTATTCTTTGGTGTTGTTGTTTCTTACTTCTTTGTTTGATTGTTGACCAGACTAGATAATTCCTGTCTCGTTATTAGTCTGTTGTTGAACACTAGTACCGAGTTCTTGTATACCCCGTTATAGCAGATTGAACTCTGGAGGGTATTGGTGTTTTTTGTTCGGCTGGCAGTACTCAGGAGTTGGGATCGTGTGTTTCTGTTGTGGCAGCGAGCCGTATTCGAGTCCTGATTGAGAGCCCTTGTGTACCCGAGTGCCAGTTCGTAACAAATGGCGACCTTGCCAGGATTTTGTGAACAGTATAAATTTTTGCAGAGTTGTACAACATTTGTTTGTTTGTATTTTAGCGTGCATATTGAAGAATATTTGTTTTTGTATGGCAATTAGTAAAGCATTTAAGAGACTCCAGTTAATTTAGTAATTAGTGCTTGCATAGGAAGTTTAACACTTTTGTCTCGAGAATTTTTTTGTGGACTTCAGTATGTCGTGCATTAGCACTGACGATGAGCGAGAGATGTCATTTGAAGGTGTGCCGTTAGTAACCAGTGAGGAGGATGCTAGAGTTTTTGTGAGTAAGCGGTACCACGTGACGGAGGAGAGGCTGACTGGGGTGGATGTTTGTGGCTTGCACCTGATAGCCAAGGTTTTGGGCATTTCCAATGTAGTAGGGATGTCCAAGGGGGAGCTGATTTCCTGGGTGTTGCGTGGGCGACATGGGGTTTCGGAGGAGAGGGCGTTTGGGGGGGTTCCTCCCCAGATCCCCTCTCACTCGACTCCCACAGTGCCGTCCACTCAGTTACCGGAGGTTAGCACTCTCCCACAGAGGGATGAGAATTGGCAGATTGGAGTGCCCTCGGGTGGTGCACGTGGTGGTTCCCCAGTTTTTGCCCCCCCTCCTTCAGTAGTGGCAGCTCCCTCTTCCTGCCTGTCTCCAGATATGGTATTTAGACTTGAGCTTGCTAAGATTGAGGCTAGGAAGCAGGAGAATGAGACTAGGAGGCATGAGATTGAGGTTAGGAGGCAAGAGGATGAGACCAGGAGGCATGAGGCTGAGCTTAGGTACGACTCGGAGAAATATTGTGCTAAATTAGATTTAGATAAGACTCGTGCAGAGTCGACAGGGACTCGGATGGGCCGTGAGGGCCAAGTAAGAGAACAGTCCTTAGCCTACTTAGTCAAATTGGTGCCGGTATTTAGTGAAACTGAAGTCACAGAATTTTGTAATCGTTTTGAGAAGAAGTGTAGGGAGCATAATTGGCCTGAAGAGAAGTGGGCAGCTCTAGTCTCCTCAAGACTTACGGGTAAGGGTCTGAAGGCTTATGATGCACTGCCTTTAGAGTCTTGCATTGACTACCCAGAATTGAAGAGAGCTGTCCTACGGGCATACGAGTTGCAACCGGAAACATATCGATTGAAGTTTCGGGGTGTTACAAAGACTAGGGAGGCGACCTTTCTTGAACATGCCCGGGATTTAAAAGATGCACTTAAAAACTTGACACGTTCTGAGAAAGCTGAGACGGCAGAACAGTTGACTGAGCTGTTTCTGCTCGAGCAGTTTTATAAGTGTACTGGGGCAGAAATGACTTTAACTATTAAAGAAAAGAACCAAAAACTCTACAGGAGGCAGCTGAGATGGCTGACCTCCGGCTATCACTAATTCGTGGGTGCGGGTCTGCCCAGTGTAGTGAGGCAGGTAACAAGGGGCGTGACGCCTCACCCCCCCGAGTTAGTGATATACCTTATGCAAACAAGTACAAGAGCCATGATACCAAGACTGACCACAAGACTAGCACCGTCCCATTTAAGAAGGGGCCGGGCCCTTCCCAGTACCAAGGGAAGCCCAAAGGGGAGTTGGAGTGTTATCATTGTCATAAAAAGGGGCACTTTGCAAGAGTCTGTCCTAGCAAACCACCTACAGCAGCTGTGTCTTTGGCCTGCAACATTGGTGTGTCTCCGAAGTCATCTGAGTTTGCCCGGGGCAGTTCGTCAGAGGCTGAGGCACAGCCAATGCAGAAGCACCTGGGAGGCTCGAACCCTGCTCAGGATGTTTTTTGCGACCATAGAGGGCGGGGTTGCGTGATGTGGGCGGGGCGCAAGCATGGAGTAGAAGTCTTGCGTGATACAGGTGCTTCCCAGACTCTGATGAAAAACTTGACTGGCTACCCTATAAACGCGGCTCGGGTGGTAGTGGTGCAGGGTATTAATGCAACTCGGTCATACCTGCTGGTGCGGTTGGAGTTGGAGGTGGATGGTGTGGCACGTGAATTGGATGTCGGGATTGTGGAGAAACTGCCAGTGGAGGGCGTCGACCTTCTTCTCGGCAACGACTTTGCAATGCCCGCTTCTGAGGTTCTACCCTTAGTCGTTGCCGAGAGGCCGGCCGACGTGAGTAGGGAAGAGCAAGAGTGGGTCGAGCGGTACCAGACACAACCCATGGCGTGTGTTGTCACCCGAGCTCGGGCAGCTAAAGTGTCACAGCCTAGTCCTCCGTCTTCAGACCAGCGGAGGAACGATCAACAGGAGGAGGCTAAAGCTGGAGTTGGTTTTAAGAGTTTTGACTCGGCGGCTCTCCTGGGTGATTCAGTATTAGCACCATTACTTAATTCTGGAGTAGCCCCTGGGCCTGTCATCGAGAGTGACGAGGCTGGGCATGACGAGTCTCCACGACAGCAACGTTATGTACATCGAGAGAGACAGAGGGAGCAGCCCAGTATCGGGGAAGGTCATGCATTGCTCCGGGAGCAGTTAGATCGCTTGGCACCCTCAGATATACGTCGGTTGCAACTAGAGGACCCTGAGCTCCAAACGTGTGCTAATGGAGCTGTAGAGCTCGACGAGGACGGCGATGCACAGCCAGGAGATTTTTTTTATTTAGAAGGCATCCTCTATAGGCGTTTTCAGGACCCTAAACGTAGTTGGCAAAAGGGGTCCGGAGTAGTGGACCAGTTGGTGGTGCCACGGGAGTGCAGGGATAGCCTACTGAGGTTGGCGCATGACATACCACTGGCAGGACATGAAAGAAAAACGTGGGGTGAGAAAAACGGTGGCGGCTTTGGGGAAACTGTTTTGGTGGCCGGGGATGAAGTCTCATGTGCAGTCATGGATAAACTCATGTGATATTTGTCAACGTGTCGCGAAACTGAACCAAGTTATTCCTAAGGCTCCGTTACACCCTATTCCTGTGATTGGGCCACCCTTTAGTAAAATTATTGTTGACATGGTTGGTCCACTCCCTCCCACTAAGGCTGGAAATAAATTTTTGTTAACCATAATGGATGTTGCCACTAGATTCTATCTATCTATCTATCTATCTATATGCTCAGGCCCAATCCCCATTTTGGGGGTAGCCGACTCAAGACAGAGCAAGAACAGGGAAAACACAAAAACAACATAAAACAAAAAATAAACACAGATAAAAAACACAAACTCACACACAAACTGCCACTAGATACCCCGATGCATACCCTATGAAAAATGGAATAGCTAAGACGGTAGTCAGTAACTTGTTGTGGTACTTCTCAAGGTACGGGTACCCGGAGGAGATTCAGTCTGATCAGGGATCTAATTTCACCTCCAACATGTTCAAGCAAACAAGGCAACAGCATGGGATACGAGCAGTAGTATCGTCAGCGTATCACCCTGATAGTCAAGGGGTGCTTGAGTGGTGGCATGCTACACTTAAAAGCATGCTCAGGTGTTATTGTGCTGACAACGGTATGGATTGGGATCTTGGATTGCCTTATGTGCTGTTTGCTGCTCGGGAAGTACCTGGTGAGAGCCTGGGATTTAGTCCAAACGAGCTGATTTTTGGACACCGTGTCAGGGGCCCCCTTAACATGCTGAAAGAAATTTGGGAGGGGACTGTGCAGCCTTGTCCATTATTAAAGTATGTGCTTGAAAGCCGTGAGTGCATGCTTAAGAGTCTGGAGATGGCAGGTAGAAATTTGACAGAATCACAAGCTTTGATGAAGGACAGGTATGATCGCAAAGTGAGGCTCCGGAAGTTCACTGTAGGACAAGAGGTATTAATTTTGTTGCCTTTGGTTGGTAACCCCCTCTCTGCGAAGTACACTGGACCTTATAAAATTGTAGAACAAATTTCAGACTTAGATTACCTTGTTGCCACTCCAGACAGGAGGAAAAAGAACCAGTTATGTCACGTGAACCTTATTAAAGAGTATGTGAGGCGCCCCTCTGAGCCTCTCACTGTCCCTGTGTTGGCTTGTTGCAGCCGTGGTGGAGAAGGAGAGGGGGACAGTCAAGCTTCAGAGGAGGATAGCTGGGATCAACATGTTTCAGCGGATCAGTGGGCGGGGAACTCGAGCCTAAGGGCTGACGAGGCTATAGCTCATTTGCCTGAGCCGCAGTTTGATGCTATCCGTCAGTTGTTCGGTTCATACCCCACTGTATTTGCTGAACACCCAGGCCTCACTACTCAGGCTATGCATGATGTTGACGTGGGGGACCATATACCCTTTAAGTCAATCCCGTACCGTGTGCCCCCCATAAAACTACCAGCTCTGAGGGATGAGTTGGAGTATATGCTCGGTAGAGGGTTGATAGAGAAAGGCACAGTTAAGTGGACTTCCCCCGTAACACTGCAGCCTAAGCCAGATGGCAAGGTACGCTTTTGTATTGATTTCCGTAGGTTAAACGGTTTGACTCCAACTAACCCATATCCTCTTCCTCGGGTTGATGATAGTGTTGACAAAATTGGTAATGCTCGTTTTTTGTCTAAAGTAGATTTAGTAAAAGGTTACTGGCAAGTACCTTTGTCCGAGCGTGCTAAAGAGGTATGTGGTTTTGTTGTGGACGGGAGTACCTACCGGTGCAATGTTATGCCTTACGGACTTAAGAATGCACCAGCAACGTTTCAGAACCTGATGAATGAAATTGTAAAGGACATTCCGAATTGCACCGTATATTAGGACGATGTAATCATTTATGATGACGACTTTGAGAGCCATTGTGAGCACCTTGAGACCTTGTTCCGGAAACTTAGTGAAGCAGGTCTGGTAGTAAATTTGGCAAAGTGTGACTTCGTAAAAGCCACTGTGCAGTACCTTGGGTTTGTAGTGGGAAGGGGACAGGTGTGCCCTCCTCAGAACAAGGTACAGGCTATCAATAAATTTCCGCACCCAACAACCAAGAAGCAGATTATGAGATTCTTGGGTATGATAGGCTACTACAGACGCTTCATAAAAGGTTACTCAACGGTGTTGGCACCTCTCACAGATTTGTTATCTAAAGACAAAAAGTTTATGTGGGCACCTGAGTGTGAAAAGGCTTTCACTTTGGTGAAACATTTGCTATGTACTCACCCGATACTCAGGGCCCCAGACTTTAACAGGCCTTTTCAGCTGGCAACAGATGCTAGTGGTGTAGGGGCTGGTGCCGTCTTGCTACAGACAGACAATGAAGGTGTGGAACACCCAGTAAGTTTCTTTTCTAAGAAGTTCAATGCTGCACAAAAGAACTATTCTACAATAGAAAAGGAATTACTGGCGATTGTGCTGTCGCTCAGGCACTTCGAGGTGTATGTTCCAGCCTATGGCCCAGTCGTGGTTATCTACACTGATCATCACCCTTTGAGATTCCTGAATCAATTTCACAATCGCAATATGAGACTGACCAGGTGGTCTTTGATGTTGCAGGAGTATAACCTGGACATCCGTCATATTGCTGGATGTGACAATGTGATCGCGGATTGTTTATCAAGGGTGGATGATCAGTCGTAGGCTATCACAGGTGTGTGGGTTTGAGTGGAGGAAAATAGGCTGCCCTTATAGTGCAGCCGGGAAAAACATATTAACCCTTTGGCGCACCTATAGTTTCCAATCAAAGTTTTTCCCACTCCCAAAGTATATCTCAGCTCACTCAGAGCCAGTTTTGTGCCCGGCGATAATTTGTTTCTGTGACGTTTTTATCCACCAAAAAATCCTTGTATTTGGATTAATGAGGTACCATCGGCTTTGTTATTGATTGAACTTGAAGATAAGCGAATAACAACATAGAATAAATACAAAACAACCACATTGGGGCACTCCGAAATAAGAATTGTAAAAAAAAAAGTAAATACCTTATCTCCAACTCGCGCTAGCTCAAAATTTTGCCCGCACCATTTTTGATTTGCATACATATATGTAAGCGGAATTTAATGAGGATTCCACTGGTAACTTCAGAATTACTATAAACCAAATAGTTACTGAGATACACGAATAAACGTGAAAGTATGGAAACACAGACTGAGCTGTACTCTGCTCCCTTCCCAGCCAGCCGTGAGTAAACGGTTAAACTGAGGGTGTTGCCAATTGTACCCATTGTACTAGATGTAATACTTAATATCTATGCCAAATATGACGCGCATCAGACGAAAACTTAATTTTTGGCGAATATTTTTAAGTTTAATGACTCTTAACGAGTCATCGTGCGCCTAGGAAAAAAATACCTAATTGAATAACTATTGAGATAAAAAATCAAAATAGTCATTGATTTACAGGATAAAAGGCAAATGACTCTGAACGAGTCATCGTGCGCCAAAGGGTTAAAAAAAAAATCACATTTTATAACTCCTCCCAACAATAGCAAAACGACACAATATCATGCTCCCAGAGCGAGCTTACAGCAGCTCAGCCATTTGATAGTTCGTGGACTACTCAAACTCTATAGGCTATGACAAACTTATACGATTATCTATATCAAAAGAATGAGTTTTTATATGATTTTTATATTTTAACCCTTTGGCGCACGATGACTCGTTCAGACTCAATAATAAGATGTGTTTTGGTGATAAACTCAGCTTTGTTTTAGTGCCATGCGGTCGCTGGGTGTGAGGGGCTTGATGGGGTTCTGTGTTTGTCAGATTTTAGCTCAGGGTTGAGCAAGTAAAATCTTGGGGGAGGTGTGACGCATGTCCAGTGTGAGCATGCTGTACAGAACGCCTAGTCATGGCCCACTCTCGCTAGGATCGTCAGGGCAGGAACTTAGGCTGTAGTCTATGTAGAGTTTCCTAACTTAGTTCATGTGAGCCGTTGTACTATAAGTATTATGAATATGTATTTTGTTTTCATCTGAGTAAACGAGTTCTATTTTATATCAATAGTTATAAGTATTGTGTGTAAAACTTATTTGTAATGATGGGAAGAGAAACAGCTACAGTTGGGGGTCAGTGGGTGCGCCAGGCGGGAGGTGGGCCTAACTCACTAGCACTCCCCCCCCCCCCCCCCCCTCAGTGCTAGGGGAGCCTTTGTCTATCCCAGAGGAGAGAGAGAGAAATTACGTAATGGTTGTCAGTGGGCGGTCCTTAGTAGTTCACGTTGGGCTCACTAGAGGGCCGGGTATAAAAAGGGAAGTCTAGCCATTTTTTCATCAGAACTCATTAGGCAGAGCGACTTCTCATTTCCCTTGCTAACTATATGTATTCTTCTGATTGATGTGAACTTTCTCTACTACCTTACATTCTTATCTCCTCTTTTCCTTGCCTGTTTAACTTCCATGGTCCCGTTGGTGCAGAGCTAGTCAGCCAACGTATTATCGCTTGAGTTCTCACGAGATACTTGCCTAGTAGATAGCCTATTTTGGAAGGGTTAACTTAGAATAGGATTGATTTATGTTTGTTGCACTTGTATATGCATTTCCCTGTGTGTTATTATTATTATTCCTGTTTTCTGCTAGTCTAGGTAATGCTAGACTGGGGTAAGGCTTTTCTGTGTTACGAGTTGTTGTTTGATGCAGTGGTTAAGCGATAAACCTGCATACTCGTTTCGGTTCAGTGAAGCCTAGGTTGTCTTCGCGGCTGACTGTGTTGAGTTAATAATTTACAGTGCGTGAGGGCAAGAGCCTAACCACCCTGTATTTTATTAACAGTTTGTTTTTACTTTGTCAAGGAGCCGGGAGAAAACCAGATACAAAGGATCTGGATTTCTCAAAGTGCACTTGTCAGTTTTAACGTAATACTTTAAACAGTTGTGAGGACTTCGCTAGGCTACGAGCCGTTTTTGCTCAGTCACTGCTACCTTTTGCCCACAGTACCCCAGCTAGACTTTACTCGATTAGTAGATACAGAATAGTATTGAAGCTTTCCTTATGTATGATATTGTTTATGCACTATTGATTTCATGTGTTGCAAGCTTGGCTACTTTAGTGATTAGTGGCCCACGAGCACAATCCGAGTAGGCTATTGCCATTGCATTTGCGGAGTACTTCTTTTTAATGTTTGCCATTTACTATTTCATATTCTTTTAATTATTCTTATGCCAATTTAAACCTTTAATAGTATTTAATTGCCAGTGTTTTTGCTTATGGAATTACTGTACTGTTCAAAATCTGATACGTACTTCTTACGAGCATCCGAGAAGCATCTAACTTTTTTCAGAAGATTCCTTGCTCGATGCTTAAGGACTATTAATTAACGTAACGTAATAGTGCCGATCCGAAGTAGAGGGTGGAGGACTTCTTAAGTTCTTAGGCAAGGGTGGATTACTTCGGCTTCGGCCAACACTATTCTTTGGTGTTGTTGTTTCTTACTTCTTTGTTTGATTGTTGACCAGACTAGATAATTCCTGTCTCGTTATTAGTCTGTTGTTGAACACTAGTACCGAGTTCTTGTATACCCCGTTATAGCAGATTGAACTCTGGAGGGTATTGGTGTTTTTTGTTCGGCTGGCAGTACTCAGGGGTTGGGATCGTGTGTTTCCGTTGTGGCAGCGAGCCGTATTCGAGTCCTGATTGAGAGCCCTTGTGTACCCGAGTGCCAGTTCGTAACACTACCATTTGGGAAGGATGAGCCAGTGAGTAGGTGTGGAAGTTTACAGCCTATTTGTTCTAGCCCTTTTTGAGATACAGAGGTTAGGGTTTACGATTTCTGGTCTACTTATTCGGAACATGGCGAGAGTTGGTCCTATCCAGAATGAGGTTTGGCATCCTTAACCCAACCTTGGCTGTGTCTTTCTGTCCCTTTTAAGCCTAGTTCACACTAGCCGTTTTTCGTGCCGTTTTCGGTCCGTGTACAAAATTGTGACATCAGAGTGACGTCACTTACAGACATGCGGGCCGTACGTACAAAGGAGTACAAAGGAAATCAAGCAACAACAGATCCAGTGACCCTTCTAGGCTGCTTGTCCTCCAAAACACTGAGGATCAAGTGTCCAAACAGTGGTTTAGAGTGGGTAAGGGAACTACTTCCCTGAAGTTAGTAGGGGACATATGGGTTAGTAACTGAGGGGAGGATAAAATAAAGTTATTCATTTACAAACGCAGTCAGTCGCGGGTTTGATGCGAGATATTTGTCTAGGCGGAATTTAAATGAATCAACGGTGCTGCAGTCTATAACGTCTCGGGGAAGCCCATTCCACAAGTTGACAACTCGATTGAAGAAAAAATTCTTAGATTCGTGTGAGTTAAAAGATTTACCAATAATTTTGCAACCGTTTCCCCGCATGTAATTAGATTGGTCGATAGTGAAGTACTTACTACAGTTCATATTGTCGATGCCTTTGATGATTTTGAACACTTGAATTAAGTCACCTCTTAATCTGCGCTGGGTTAAAGGAAATAGATTTAATTCTCTAAGACGCTCTTCGTATGGTTTGTTCTTTAGGCTAGGTATCATTTTGGTAACTCTACATTGAACTCGTTCTAGCTTGTTTATGTCTTTTTGGTAATAAGGGCACCAGCATTGAACGCAGTATTCCAGAAGAGGGCGGACTAAGGAATTGTAAAGGGTTAGGATTACGTCTTTGGATTTATGCTCAAATGATCTGCCTATAAAGCCAATTATTTTGTTTGCCTTCTTAACAACTTCGGAACATTGTTGACTCGGTTTTAGTTTACTCGATATTGTTACTCCCAGATCGGTTTCTCTGTTTACATTCTTAAGCTGAGTGCCATTCATCGAATAGTTTGCTTTCTCATTTAGGTATCCGATATGTAGTACTTTACATTTATCCGCATTGAAACTCATTTGCCAAATTTGGGCCCAATGTGACAATTTATCTAGATTGTGTTGCATATCGTCAACTTGATCTTTTGAGAGTACGCTATTTGCAATTTTTGTATCGTCAGCAAATTTTGAGATTGTACAGGTGAGACCCTCATCTATGTCGTTGATGTAAATTAGAAAGAGAATTGGTCCTAGTACCGATCCCTGGGGTACCCCGCTACTTACATTGGTCCATTTAGATGCCTTACCGTTTATGACTACTCTTTGCCGGCTGTCGCTGAGCCAATTTTCTATCCATTTCAACACACCGTCTTGTATTCCATGCGCTTTTAGTTTTAGCAGTAAACATTTGTGGGGAACTTTGTCAAAGGCCTTTTGAAAATCAAGGTATATAATATCTACAGCTTTACTCTCATCGTAGAGGTTGAGGATATCGTGGAAGAAGTCTAAGAGGTTTGTTAAACAGGAACGTTTTTTACGAAAGCCGTGTTGAGTATCTTTAAGTATGTTATTTTCCTCTAAGTGATTTACGAGTCTGTCTCTTATGACCGTTTCTAGCATTTTACATACAACTGAGGTTAACCTAATTGGACGATAGTTACTGGGTAGGGATTTGCTGCCTTTTTTTAATATCGGTGTTACGTTGGCTATCTTCCACTGATCAGGCATAGTTCCAGACTGCAAGGATTTATTGAATAGTAATGTCAGTGGTTTGGAGAGCTCATCCTTAGCTTCCTTTAGAACTCTAGGTGAGATTGTATCAGGTCCAGGCGTTTTATTTACCTTGAGTTTATCTAAACAATTCAATACTTCTCTCTCTGTAACGGTGATATTGCTTAGAACATCTGAATTATCAATCTGAATCGGCGATGGTGTAGGGATATCACTGAGGTCTTCTGTTGTAAAAACTGATGCAAAGAAGGTATTGAGGGCATTACTCATTTGTACTTCGTCTTTGGTGTATTCTCCATTTTCATCGACTAACGGTCCAACAGTTGAAGTAACTACTTTTTTCTTTCTGATATAACTATAGAATTCTTTCGGGTTTGTTTTACTTTGATTCGCAATATGTAACTCTAGTGTCTTTTTACTTTGCTTAATTAGCTTTTTGGCTTTGCGTCGTAGCTCTACAAATTTCACCCATTCTTCGTCATTTTGTGAGGATTTTAATCTATCATTAGCAAATTTTTTAGCAAGAAGGCAGTTTGAAATATCTTTATTCCACCATTTGGGCTTATTATTATGTCCTGGACGCCGTATTTTGGATGGTATGCAGTCTTGCACTGCTTTTAGGTAAGTGGTTTCGAATAACTTCCAAGATGTATTTATGTCGTTATTGTTAATTAAAGAGCTCCAGTCAGTTTCTTTAAACATAGCTCTAAGTTTATGAAAGTTTGCTTTCTTGAAATTAGGGACTTTTTCGATGCTACTATTTGGTTCGTTACTAGTAAAGTTTAAAGTGAAAGTTATCGTACGATGGTCGCTGTTACTGAATTCATCACCAACATTCAAATTCTCTATTAATTCTTCTTTTGTTGCAAGTACAATGTCAAGAACGTTATTACCACGGGTCGGTGTTCGAACAAATTGATAAAGCGAACTCTCTTGCAAGTTCGTATACAAGTCATGTCCGGAGTGTGAAGTAAGAGTATCGCCCCACTTGGTCACAGGTAAATTAAAGTCGCAAAAAAATACGGTATCTTGTGAGTTACTTACATCTGCAATTTGTTCATAAATTTCTCGGTCAGTTTGCACTGATTGAGCTGGAGGTCTGTATATTAATGCAAGTATTATTTTTGTACCTTTATTATTCTTTATTAGCACAAAAGATGTGTCGACGTTCACAATTTGAGGTTTTGACAAGAGGGTCGGGTTAAGACTTTCTTTGATATAAAATAAAACGCCACCTCCATTTTTATTTATTCGGCTTTTCTCAAACATTACATAACCGGGAAGTGAATACTCTGCTAAAAAGTCTCTATCTACTGTATTGAGCCAAGATTCTGTTATACCAATCACATCATAATTTTCAGTAAACACTAGTTCCTCTAAATCTGAAAATTTATTTCGTATGCTACAAGCGTTTGCATAGAAAACCTTTAAAGTTGCGGTTTTAGAACTCACAGAACGTTCTTTAATCAAATTTTTGGTTCTGATCGGATCTACATTTACATTCATGGCTGACATCGGTCCTCGGTCGTTATCCCTGGCGGTTTTGAATTTGGGTCGTGTTGGTGGAGCTTTATCCAAATTCGCGGTTCTTGACAGATTAGCATTTAATTCCTTCGCAGGTTGCCGCCCTCGCTGTCTTCGGTCCTCCTTCCTGGTTGTCCTGTGCGGAGTCGATTTCTTCTCCGAAAATCCTTCACCGCATCGTTGAGAAAACGCCCAAAACGTGCTGCTCCCACCTGGTTCAGATGAACTCCATCGTCCGAAAACAAATAGTCATCGTAGTGTGAACCGGGAAGGTGTCTACCAAAATACGGACCGCACAAAAAGATGGTTTCGATTTATTTTTCTTGTATCCTGACAAGAAGTAAGTTCCGTACTTTGAACATTGAAGTGAAATGTGTGTAATATTTTTGTGCCAATTTCCATTACATTATAGTTAATATCGCATAACAATATTCGCTATATGTATAATTTTAATGGCAAGGCAAATATTAAGGCAGTTTAATACGTTAAACTATTGATCGTCTACCTGGCAGCCGACGCGGCACCACCAAACTTACCAAAGTTAACACTTCTACTGCTACGTGCGCCTCCAGATAGCCATTTAGATTATAACTGCAGAAAAACAACATGTTTCTCCAATAATATCTCGATTCCCTTCTACAGTGCATATAATGAGGTACCGTTGCCCACATAAGTTGTTTCTAATCGTGATCTGATGTATGAAAGTAAATTATATACCGGTAGTAGGCCTATATGAATGAATTGCAAGTGCGGTTTCTTTTAATTATCAGTTTACTAATCATATGAATTAACCACTATACACTCGTAATTCAATGATGCGCAATATATTTCCATGGTCACAGAGAGGAACAGAACTTATATAAATATGTGGGCAACTGCAGGCTACGTGATGGCTTGGTTTTGATATATTTTCCTAGTAAATATGAATTGAATTACAGTGGTGGTTCATCTTCGTTCAAAATTAAGAAATAAACACCAAGAAAGATCATTTCTCAGTCCATGTTGACGATCGTCTTGTAGGTGTTTACCTAACGACAGAGAAGTAGTTCCGTACCCCAGAGTCTGGCCGGTGCCCTGGAATGCAGCCCGCATATCCTTTCAACTTTATTTTTCCGCGTCCGATTTCCGTATGTAACGTCACAGGCTCGAAAACGGACCCACAAAAGACGGCTCGTGTGAACCGGGCTTTACTGTCCTACTTTTCCTTCTGGGGGCAGGGGGTTAGGAATCCTCCTCCCTTTGTAGAATTCACCTACTAGACGAGATAGAGCAAGGGGCAGGGAACGGGAAAGTGGTCCCGGACCTTAAGAATTGAAACTTTAAATTATATTTCTGTTCGGGCTCTGCCTCGAGTCGGCTACCCCCAACTATGGGATATATGCCTGAGTATATACATACATAATGTTATACATAAATACATAGTTCCTTCAATACAAATATGTTCGATGGAAAGGATATTGACTCGAATTAAGTGCTATAATTTATTAGTCCATAAGAATAATTTTAGAACATTTATTATAGTCTATTTATTTCCAGCTGATAGTAAAATGCCATGATACTATCTTGGTTACTCAGCTATGACGTAGATTTTAGCGAAATATGTTGTTAATTATGAAAATGAGGCATTAATACGACGAAAAGAAATAGTAGATTCATATTATTGTATTAAGTATCGATAAATCAGTTGTTACGGAATACAATTTGATTTTTTTTTTTTTTTTTTTAGTTATTATACTGTGTGTGTGTATTTGTGTATGTGAGTTCCCACCATAGTACACTCGGATACCATAGTCTCTAGCCCACTCTTAAAATTCCTGGAACCCGTGTTTTTCTTTATGCAATTATAACTATCTGGGTTTATTTGAGGGTAGCCCTTGCTTATCAATAAATAGTATATATAGCTTTGTAGTGGATGTATAGACAATTATAGTAATTAATTCGTTTCCAGATATACACTTCCATAATTAGAAATAGGTGAAGTCCACAAATATTTATGAGTGGGCTAGACACTATGGCATCCGAGTGTACATGCGCAGCTGCACTGGTGAGAGTACATGTAGGCTAAAGTAAACTGATAGTTTAGCAGCTTAGCTAGAATGGGACCACGATACAATCCTCTCCATCAAGATAGCCAACAAAACCTTTAGGATTCTGTGGGACTTGAACCCTCAACCTCACGCTCAGCGCACAGTACCTTATATTCCCGTATATCGCTCCCGACAGCTCCCGTCAGGCGTAATCGCCAATTTTGTGTTCTGACGGGCGTAGTCCGGCCGTGTACACCCATATAGACCACGACTATTGCACTTCCCGACAGACGTACCGTGACGGGGCCAGTGTTACGTCAGACGTAATGTAGTCGTATGGATGTCCCCGTTAGTCCGCCTGGGCTGCCCGATTTGCGGGAACACAGGCCACGCCCATGGCCACGCCCCCACAAGACCTGCGTAGCTGAGGCCGTACGTCTTGGGAGTTTTTAGGACTTACGTGGATCGTTTCCGAACAATGGTAGGCACACCCCGTCTGTCCAAACACAGACAAAGACAGTCTTTGTCAACCACGTAGGTCTGGGTTGGAATCTGGGAACTACAAAAGGGCAGGAATGGCCACACCATTCCCATTCCCAGTCCTTCATCGGCACCATGAACAACATCGCGGAATTCATCCTGGAGGAGTTCAATTTTGTGAACTCCCTAAGAGGAAAGACCATTCATCCTTGTAACCTTTAACCCGCTGAGTGCCAGCCTATTTTGAGGTGTGCTTCTGCCAGTGCCAGAGCTTTTTTTTTTTTTTTTTTTTTTGGCTAAATCTATCAAGTTGGGAGAGAAAGGAAGGATAATGGTAAAAAAAACACTCTCCTCGCCAGAAATCAGGTCCCCGATGGTCCCGAAAGTAGCTGAAAAGACACTATAGACTACAGAGACTTTTATGGTATCGGAATGTATGGGTGGGAGGGTGGTGGGAGGGTGGTTTTGGGGTTGGTTGGGGGAAGGTAGAAGGGTAATTGACTTGTGTTACACATATGAAGCCGATTGGTGAGGTAGTTTTGCCACCACGGATTTTCCTTTTTTTCCTTTTCTTCGTACGGATACGCTAGAAGTGGGTGGTGGGAGGCGGTTGGGGGTGTGGTGGGGGGAAGGCAGAAGGGTAAGGGACTTGCCACACAAATATGGAACCGATTGGTGCAGTCGTTTTGCCGCCACAGATTTTCCTTTTTTTTCCTTCTGACGGGACCGACAGTCAGCGAGTGGGTGGGAGGAGGGATTTGGGATTTTTGTGGTGGGTAGCTTAAAGAGTAAGGTACATGTGGTAACAATATGAAAGCTATAGGTGCAGTCGTTTCGCTGCTACGATTTGTTTTCGGCAGGGTGCAGAGGGTGGCAGGGTTGGCTTGTTGGTTACTGCTCCGGTGTGGTGAGAGGTGTGACTGGAGTGTCCCCCGCTGGTCCTGTTATCCCCCCTCCCCCCCACAACAGTGCCGCGTCTTCCCGCCAACCCGCAGTGCGGCGGTTCTGCCAGATGCGGCCGGACTAACGTAAACTTTCCCGTTTGATGGGAATATTCTACGGATGACGGGAGCAGCTTACGTTTGACCGGGCGAGCTGCTACATCTTACGGGGCTGCTCCCGTCAGACGTAGCCGATCGCCCGGTCAGACGTAGGATTTCCCGACTTTTGACATACGTGAGCGGGAGCCCCGTATCTGATTTGAAATCCAAAACATACCGGGCGGCCTTGGCCGCACCCACCACCTCCCCGACCAGCGTGGCTACTCCCGCCATGCGTACCAACCCCCACGACTAGACACAATTTCATTTACATTTTGCGTACTAAGCCCTTATGTTTTACGTATTCGGTTGCCAACTACCAATAAACCTTCGTACGGGGGAGCATACGGGAGCATATACGTGAATGTGTGACCCCAGCATTAGACCACTCATTAAAAGCAACTCGATGTGTGTGTGTGTGTGTGTGTGTGTATGTTTGACTGTGAGTACATTCGCGTACATGAGTACATAATTGGTATCGGCAATATTTACGTTTTTTTTTTTTTTTTTTTTAATGAGGTATACCAACATGTTCCTACACATACCCACCCTATTCAACATCTGACAGACATTAATACAGCACAGAGAGAGCCAAACGTAATGAGAGCTGGAACATGACTTATTAGCACGACCGTACATGAGCAGGAGCCCAAGTAGAATAAAGGTAAGGATGGTCAGACAGTATTGGCTCTATGTCCCCCCAGGCAACTTCCATCACCACAAAGGACATGCCCTCACAGGTCCTGGTTCATGTAGGCCAGGGGTTCCCAAAGTGGTCGATATCGACCATCCAAGGGGTCAATGAATCGCCAGGGGTCGAAAGGGGGTCGATAAATGGCTAGGGGGTCTATGAATGGCTAGGTGAGGAACGTTTCAAAAGATGTAGACCCATCTCTATAATTATGAAAAGCTGAAAAGGTGTAAGAATGCTCTGTTCTATTTGGCAGACCTATTTTCAAAGTTTAATGAGGTACAGAAACGTCTGCAGGGTAAAGATGTTACCATTATTAAGGACAGGACAATTCTACTGGGCTTCCAAGGCAAACTAGGCTGGTTTAAAGCGTCAATGGCACAGAGATTTTCAGTACTTTTCGAACTTACAACAGTCGGCAGAAAGTGAAAGCATTTCAGATGGTGACATAGAAACATACGCACACCTGGACAAATTGATTGAAGACTTTAAATTGCGCTCTGAAGACCTGGAGAAAATTCAAGTGCCTGAATGAATTTTTACACCATTTGACTTGGAAATACAAAATGAAGACATTAACTCTACTAATATTAAGGTACTACTATAATTCCACATATTTATTGTATCATAATATGCATGTAATACGTTTCTTTTTTCACAACATATTATATTATTCTTATTTTTAAATGTTTGGGGGTCGATGAATAATTTGAAACTTTACTAAGGGGTCAATGAGCTGAAGAGTTTGGGAATCCCTGAATTGTAGGCAAATGGGAACAGATTGAGAGATTTACATAGATTTACATATATACACTGGCCACACAGATCTTACGATCCCTGCGAGGTGGCCAGGACTTAATTCTAGTAGAGACAGAAGAACCACACTTAAAGAAAGGTGGAAGACACGGATAGCACAGAAACAAGAGAAAGATATATTTACATAGATTTACATAAATTATATGAACTGGCCACATACATCTTACGATCCCTGCGAGGTGGCCATGACTTAATCCTAATAGAGATAGCAACCCTAAGAGATAGTGGAAGTAAAGGATAGCAAAGATGAAGGCTCTCTCCCCATCCTCCGCTTTCTCCGGCAATTTGCCGTACTTACAAATCGTTAGAAGTGAATAACCTTACAGGGCTTGGAAATCGCCTGAAGGAATTTATAGAATAGCTAGATTAGAAATGAAAGGGCATGCATACCTTCATTTTTGTTTCTACTCTCTTCAACTGAAAACAGTGTTCATTTTTTGCCAGGTTCTCTTGTCAGAGAGAGATAGAGTACAAAGGAGTACAAAGGAAATCAAGCAACAACAGGTCTAGTGACCCTTCTAGGCTGCTTGTCCTCCAAAACACTGAGGATCAAGTGTCCAAACAGTGGTTTAGAGTTGGTAAGGGAACATTGGAAAGGGAACTACTGCCCTGGAACTAATGTCCGTGGCAGGACTATGAAGTTAGTAGGGGACATATGGGTTAGTAACTGAGGGGAGGATAAAATAAAGTTATTCATTTACAAATGCAGTCAGTCGCGGGTTTGATGCGAGATATTTGTCTAGGCGGAGTTTAAATGAATCAACGGTGCTGCAGTCTATAACGTCTCGGGGAAGCCCATTCCACAAGTTGACAACTCGATTAAGAAGAAATTCTTAGATTCGTGTGAGTTAAAAGATTTTCCAATAATATTGCAACCGTTTCCCCGCGTGTAATTAGATTGGTCGATAGTGAAGTACTTACTACAGTTCATATTGTCGATGCCTTTGATGATTTTGAACACTTGAATTAAGTCACCTCTTAATCTGCGCTGGGTTAAAGGAAATAGATTTAATTCTCTAAGACGCTCTTCGTATGGTTTGATCTTTAGGCTAGGTATCATTTTGGTAACTCTACGTTGAACTCATTCTAGCTTGTTTGTCTTTTTTTGACAGAGACTCAAGTAACATCCACATCTGACAC